>JAIVFH010000187.1:0-54401 GCA_025765595.1 Obelidium mucronatum | reverse complement strand
ACCACTCCACCATCAACTCCAACTCCAGTTGAAACCACCACCGTCGCTTCTGCTACCACCACTGCCGTTACCACTCCACCACAACCCAACTCCACTGAAACCACCACCGTCGTCACTTTCTGTCACTCTGCTACACACTGCTGTTGCCACTACTCCAACGCCAGCTGGAACCACCACCGTCGCTTCTGCTACCACCACTGCCGTTACCACTCCACCGGCCCCAACTCCAGTTGAAACCACCACCGTCACTTCTGCTACTACGACTGCTGTTGCCACTACTCCAACGCCAGCTGGAACCACCGTTGCTTCTGCTACCACCACTGCCGTTACACCCCATCAACTCCAACCAGCTGGAACCATTACTGCCGCTTCTGCTACCACCACTGCCGTAACCACTCCACCAGCGACGACAACTGCGACTGGATCCTCTACTGCTATTTCAGCCTCCACTACTCAAACAGTTGGTGAAACTGTGGACTGTGTCGGGAACCAGTGTCACTTCGACCACTGTCAGCGGAAACTCTCACTCTCGCCGCCACAACAACAACGACTTCGCAGTATCTACTCTACGTGCGATCCTCGATTCCCATCCAGCGTCTCAAATCCGTGCCCAGTCAACGCACCACCCTCTGATGTAGACACCATTGCGAAAACCATTATTCCAAACAATACGGTTTCCACTCCGTTCACTGGTAAATTTAATGCATCTGTGTACCTCTCCCGACGTCGTTTGGTTCTTCAAACGATGTTGCATTGAACACATCTTTGGTTCAAATCACTGCAGTCCTGACTCCAGGAGCACCGCTTGCGTTCAATGGTGTGCCTTTGCCAACAAGTTCGAATGTTCAGCTGAATGGAATCGTTGTTGGATTCACGTCTCCTGGATATTTGGTTAGTTCAATCACAGAGATTAAGGATTTGATAACTGAAATTTACGTCTCATAATTAGTTCAATGGTGTGCCGATTACTCATACCTATAACAATGAATCATCCTTCACAATTCAAGCGGCCACTATTCCGAATGGTGTTCAATTCTCCTACATTCTTCCGCAGTTTATCCAGAGTCAGTGGTATGCCTTGTTCCTGAACAGCAACAAGACCAATCTACTCATTACGATTAATACTGGGAACTGAAGTATTGGGTTCTGTGTCGGTGAACGTTACTGAAATTGGAGTCGGTCGCAAAAGGAGAGATAACTCTTTCACCTTCTTTAACGGAGCGACTCCCATCAATGCCGCTGCTACTTCGACATCTTCGGTGACTGCCAGTGGGTTCGACTTGCACCAGTGCTGCTAGTCAAACAACCTGCACGGGTTCCGCTACAGTGACAAGCACCACCTGCACAGGTACCAAGCCTACAACAACTTGCACTGGTACAGCTGGTCAAACTTTGCCTGCTTCTCAAGCATCTCAAGCGACTTCTTCAAGCTGCTCCATGACATCTGCTAAAACCGCTACATCAACCTCTTCACCGACAGGAGCAGCACAAACAGCGCCAGCATCTTCATTACTTCCACCTACATACGCTCCAGGAGCAGTTCAACCCTCTGGTGCTTACATTGCTCCTGCATCCAATGCGCCCGCTGCTGGATCTGCTCCTTATGCCGCTCCTGCCCCCAACGCTCCCAGTCCGTCTAGTAGTGGAATTGCAGCAAATCCGTATGCTGCACCTCCCGCTTCGAATGCTCCTGGATCCGCTCCCGGACAAGTCAATCCATACGTTGCACCGGCGGCATCAAACACACCTGTATCTGTCGCGTATAATCCCTCCGCTACCTCTAACGCCCCCGCTGGTGGGGCGGGTAGTCCTTCCACCGCTGCCCAATATGTTGCGCCAGCATCCAACAATCCAGGCTCCACGAATAACGCGCTACCACCATCAGCTACCAATAATGCCAATTTTACTCAAGTCAAACTCCAAGAAAACATGCATTCCCAAAATAATTTCTGTGCTGGTCGTCAGTTACAGTGTTTTGTATATGTGAACAAGCGGGGGGGGAAAGCACCCACCTATCATGTTTCTTTTTTTTTTGTTATAGATAGTACAGTAGTAGAAATATAGTAAATCAAGAGTATTTTTTATGAAAATCGGGTCATTTTCTATTGCTTTATTATCACCAGGGATTCATAGTCTGTTATCTGTGATACTTGAATTCCCATAATTGGGGAATACGCGGACGCATCAGAAAATACACCAATTACGGGAGTCAGACGATTTACCAAACAAACCCTTGTTTCTTTATCTACAGATGTTGTACTAAGGAACCATCGACCACCCAAACAGATCAATTCGGAATCGTGTGCGGGGTTCTTGTCCGTGACTAGACAAAAAACAGAACCCCCCGAAACAACACCCAGTTTCATTGCATACAAGGGCTTGGGCGAATAATCCGACGGTATACTTGCTGTGATGGAACCATCCATTTGAATAGCCAACGCAAGCCCTGCCGAGCTACACGCAAACGCCAGGCTCTCCGACAAGAACTTCCAAAGAAAGGAAGGAAACGGGTTATACCAACCATCCTCCGACATTCGCATCGCCCATAAAACAACAGTCAGTAATTCACACAGAGCAGTTTCTCTGGGAAATGCTTCCAACAAAGACTGCCGGATTACCGTCCCACCTGCAGCCGCCATCGTTGCTTGCTTGCGCATGTTCCTTGCGGCAATGGAAATATCCATCTTCCTGCGCTGCAGCTCATCACAAAAACCAAAGTATCCGTATCGCCTAGCACCGCGATCAAGATAGTCAAACACCTTGTTGATGAGGAATACATTTGGTTCCTCCTCCAACAGCCCTGTTTCAACGGCAATCAAAATCAGCACTTGAGACACGGCAACATGCATTCGATCTGTATTGTTTTGTTTCCCGGCAAGGTTATCTGAAGGCTTGAACTGCAAAGTTCCAAACATGTATGCAAAGTCCAAAACTTCCATCCACGTTGTCGCCGCCATCGGTGGCCCTAATCCCTTGAAAGAAGCAATTGAAGTATTGTAACAAACGAGATCAACACCATTCGCGTGGATATCGCAAACTGTTGGCTCTAAATTCATATTTGCAGTGATTCGGAAAACCTCTTGCATCGTTCGTCCCTGTAGATTCAACCCCACAGGGGTAAACCAATTTCGATTGTTACTCAAAGCCGCTATACAATCGAATTGCAGAAGCGGGAATGTGTACGCTGCCAACCAGTTCACCACAACATCCACCCGCGTCGTGTAATCAAACTGCTGCGTGAACCCAGCCACAGCCTGAACGCCAAAATAATAGTCCTGGATCTGGCTACATCCTCGCGATAGCATGAATTGAACCAGCTTCTTTTTAAACTCAGGCTCCGTTTGCTCCAAAACCCCCAAAATCACGCCTACATCTTCACGATACTGTTTCAGCTGCGCCGTAATCATCTCATGCGGCGCATTGCAAGCGTAAAACTGAGCAACAGTCTCAATAGCAGTCAAGATACTACTTCGAGAAACAACCGTCCTCGAACAACTCCCACTCAAACAACAGCACGTGTAATACAAATTCCGACTCAGAATTGCTTCCTGTAAAGTCCAGATTCTGGAATTATACACTGAAAGTGCGTCTGAAAACTTTTGTACGCGGTTTCTTATTTCTGCACAATCCTCGCCGTCATACTTTTTCCCTGCTCTACATGTTGCGGCGCGTTCGAAATCCACACCAACCAGTTCATCCAGCTTGATTTTCTCAGGGCATGTTAAACAGACATATGTTTTCACGGCTTTGGAATAAATGTCGCGCATGATTCCGATTTGGTGGCATTTGTCGGAAGGGTTGGTTTGGTCAATGCTGAAGAAGTCCACCCAGAGAGGCATTTTGGTTGCATCTGCGAGGGCTGTTATTCGGTCTAGTTTTTCGGGAGATGAGACCAGGAGGTTGAGGCGGTTTGAGCGGTGGTGTTGTTGTGGTGAGACTTTTCCCCAGACATGCGATACGACATTGTAAGGAACAGAGAAATCAGGAGCTGTTGAAAGGAGATATTTCTCAGGGATTATTTCGAGGGGCTGTGGTGGTGGTGCTGGTGGCGGCGAGAGCGTTGGTGGCGGGCGTGGTTGCGTTGATACTTGTTCTGGAGGAATTGAGTTTGTTGATCCTTTCTGAGTCGACCGCTTTTTCTTTTTGGTTGGCTTGGGACTCAAAACTTGGCTTTTCGATGCGTTCAATATCGCCGGTTCAACTTTGTGCTTTGATGGACGACATCCCATTGTTTTTTATCTGCCCATTATTATCCTTTTTTTCTATCACGCGTCAAATATAAAAGTGATTTCAATATTCTTCTATACGAGAATATACGTGCCATCATTTATCAATGTTCTACTACAAATACAAAAAGCGAAATATACAAGAAGAAGAAAAAAAATTAATACCGAGTTTACAATAAGCCACCCCCACTCGTTAGGGGTTGCTAAAAAACACACACAACAAGCTTTTTAACCAAACAGAGCCCCATCCATAATCGTAACGACAAACGGATGACCCAGTATCTGATCCAACGAAATCCTCTTTTCAGGGGCAGGATGCAACATGGCTTTGATTAATTCCACTAGCGGTGGTGAAACTCTCTTCAATTGTGTTGTACATTCTGAAAAATCATGCCTCCGTAGCCGCTGCCAGTGGTTTCCGTTTTCAGGAAGAATAATGTTGGTCGCGATTTCAAATATTATGAGACCGAGGCTTAAAAAAGTGTTTTGATTTAAGTATTCCGAAAACCATCTCATAAGTAAAACAGTTGAAGAAACCTGAAAATGTCGCATTCTTTGCCATATCGGGATTCCATAACCTCAGGTGCAATATAAGTCCGATCACCTTCCCTCTCAAACCCTTTGGGCTACAATTATACAAAAGTACATCGTCAAATGGGTGAAAACACACTTAAAAAAAACGTTGACAACTCACCACAGGTAAAAAAGTGGCACACCCAAAATCCCCAATCTTCAAAGCCCCTGATCCTGGAATATCCCCATCCCGTTCATCATTTCCACTACTACCAATCAGTATATTCCCCGGTTTCAAATCCAAATGCAATACATCGCACGAATGCATCTCCTTCAACCCTGCCGCTATCTGTCCCAGGATCCCCCAGATTACAAACTCTTCCACTCCACCGCTGCCGGAAGCGCTCTTTTTCTCCACATACTCTTGTAATGTCCCGCCGCCACAAAACTCCATTACGAGATAGAGGGATGCGTATTGTTCCCATGCGGTATGCAGTCGTACAATGTGTCGCGGGCTTTGGGATGTTAGTGTGTATTGGATGACGAGTTCTTGGAGTTGGAAACGGCGGTCTTTCGGACCTGATATTCTGTTTCGCGTTTTCTTTACTGCGTAGAATGTATTTGACGACGATGATGATGATGATGTTGTTGGTTTTTTGGAGTGTTCGAGGAAACTGGGTTCCGTTGATGTTGATTGAGCTAAAGAGTTGTTGGTGTTGCTGTTGAGGTGGCGATGGTTGTGGTGGTTGTGGTTGTGGTGGTGGTGGTGGTGGTGGTGGTGGTGGTGGTGAATTTGCTGGACTTTAAAGACATCGGCAAAAGATCCCCGACCGAGACGGTGGATTATTTTGTAGTGGGCTGAAAGATGATCGGTAGGTAGTTTGTTTGCTCCTACTTCAAACTGTCGTGGTGGATCTGGAATGAAACACTGTGTTAGAGAGAAGATTCACGATAAGAAGTGATTGCGATATATGAGAGATGGCGGTGTGAAAAGAAAAAAAAAAAAGAAACAAGATACACCGCCTTTGGCGGTATGAAAAGAAAGACAAGTAACAAGATTCACCGCCTTTGGCGGTATCCATTCACCGCCTACGGCGGTATGAAAAGAAAAAAAAAAGAAACAAGATACACCGCCTTCGGCGGTATAGATTCACCGCCTTCGGCGGTATAGATTCACCGCCTACGGCGGTATGGATTCACCGCCTTCGGCGGTATCAATTCAAAAAAAAAAAACCATACATTGAAACTTTGAACGCTTCAAAATCTCAATACCATTCCAATCCAAAACATGAGAATAAGCATAATTCGGATCATTCAAATCAGCAGCAAAAGAAGCAGCTCCAACCATTCCTCCAGCACCAGCACCACCCATACCAAGACTTAAACCACTCGGACCAAGAGCACCAGCATTTAAAAGAGCCAAATGATGTGCTCCACCTGCTTGTTGAGCAGTGGGTGTCTTTTGGTTGTTTGTATTTTCATTGACTGGAGTAGAACCATCCAAGTTTTTCGAAGACGAAGACGCAAAAACATCAATCATATAGTCTGCAGTGGGAGTAACACGATGAGGATCGTAATCATCAGAATCATCCTCTTGATGTGAAAGTTGCGGAGGATCAAATGATGAAGAGCACATTTGTTCATCGCCGTCCTCGTCGACATCATCGCCGCTTGTTTCCAGAGTGCCGCTCTTGTCAAATAATAGAGAATGAGGGAGTTCGAATGGCGATGAACGCGGCGAAAAAGACGCGAACGCCGACGACAGCGACGAAGAAAAGACGGACGCGCGCGACGGCGACGACGCAAACTGCTGCTTGAACGGCGACGGCGCCGCGTATTCCTCGCGCTTCTTTTTCGGCGGCTTTGCGGCAAACGGATCGTCGCCGTCGTCCTCGTCCTCGTCGTCGTCGTCGTCGCCGGCGGCGGTGCCCAGGCCGAGTCCGAGGCCGAGGCCAGCGACGCGGCGGCTGAACGGCGTCGGCGGCGGCGGCATCTGCATTTTGTACGCCGGCTTTGGCGCGCTACCGTACCGCTTCGACGGCGAGTCGGCCGCGTCGTCGTCGTCGTTGTCGTTGTTGGCGTTGGAGTTGCGGCGGAAGCGCGCGCTGTTTGTCGCCTTCGGAAGCGGCTTCTTGGCGCTGCTCGCGCTGGCGCTGCCGCTGGCGAGGGCGGGCGGCGCGTGCGGACTCGGCAGCGCGAAGCTGAACACATTCGCATTCGAGTTGGCGTTCGAGTTGGACGGCGTCAGCGGCGCTTTGCGTCCAGAGAGACAAGCGACGGGCGCCAGCGTGCTTTCTGCGGTTAAAACAGATTAAAAGAATTAAAAGAATTAAAAGAATGCATTAAAGCAAAAGTAGAAGTAGTAAAAGTAAAAGTTTTACCCTTCACGGGCGTGTTGGGCTGGAACTGCCACGCCAGCAGCTCAACGCTCGCCTCTGACGCCTGCGATGTCGCTTCGCTGCTGGCGCTCGAACTCGTTGCGCTGCGCTGCCGGAAGCCGGGCGACGAAAACGCGACAGGCGACGGCCGCACGAGGAACGGCTTCGTGTTTGTGCTGTCCATTAAATCTCTTTTTTATTTGTTTTATTTTATTTATGATTATTTAAATAATATTTACTTTAAAACACAACAATTGGCCGCCGCAAAAGCGCCTCGAGAGGCGCAATGAACCCGCCGCAGAACGCCTATGTCCGTATCGCTGACGCGGAGAAGCCCGAAGCAACCACAAAACCAATTCTAACCAGAGAGCTCTACGCCCACACGGCTGTCACGGCGCTGTGCATGGCTGCTATGCTCTGGTGCATTGTATCCTTCTCTGCCAAGTCGCGTCCCGAGTTTGCCTCGTATGCTTACATGCTCTCACCCTCTTGGATCAACTCACAGTGGTTTGTCGACAACTCGGACTCGCAATATGCTTCTTTCCGGGGAAACTTGCGCATTCTGATTCCGCTCATGGCTTTACATGTTGTACTTTCGAATACTCTTCAGTCGTTTTATCAATCAAAGGGCGATGTAGTGAAGGCGTTCCACACCAGAACAACTTTCACCCTTATCTTTTCTGTCGTATTTTTCCTTGTTTATAATGGACCTTCTGGATTCTTGAAACTTTGTCTTGCGTTGGCGCTCAACTATTACTTGGTTGTTTACGTTCTCGGCAAATCTTCCGTCAACAGTCCCAACACATTTCCTGCACGTCTCTTTTCCTTGATTCCAATCATTTCTTGGATTTTTGGAATGACTCTTTTGGTGTTCACCAATTACTATCGGGTAAACTCTTTTTTTTTGTTTTGTATCTCGCGCAAATGACCACGTTCTTCAACGCATCATCTTGAATATATATATTTTTCCAGGGATTTCAATTTGGTTGGATTTCATCGTTTTTATCTTTTTTGGATTCTCTTGGAAGTGGTATCAATCATGGCTGGTTTGATCCATTGCGATTCTGTTTTTTGCGAATGATTAGTTTTGATTTGGATTTCTATTGGAAAGTGAAGGGCGATGGAAGCGGTAGTAACCAGCAATCGGTGTGTATTCATGTTCTATTGATTTCTATTCATGCGTCTCTTCCTGTCATACCCCTTTTTGGAGTTGGCATCACCACAAAACATGTCTCCTTACATCGTCATTTCATTCAGAAGGAACACACAACAACATGCCAAGAATGCAACCAATCGCATCAATGCAGCAAATCCCGCATCGAAACGCCTCTCGACAGACAAGACTACAACCTCGTCAATTACTTTGCCTACCTCCTGTACATACCGTTATACCTCGCTGGCCCCATCATCTCATACAACGACTTTATCCACCAACTCAAATCCCGACCCCCTTCCACAACCCCAAAGACCCATTCAAAACAAATCCTCACCTACATTGCACGATGGGTGTGTTCATTCCTCCTCATGGAACTCTTTATCCACTCCACATTTGTGATTGCCATCGCCAAATCGGGCGTCTGGAAGCAAACCCCCCTCACAGCATTCGAAGTCGCTTGCCTGGGATACTTTAACCTCAAACATATTTGGTTAAAGCTGCTCGTCATTTGGCGGTTTTTCAGGCTCTGGGCCATGCTGGATGGAATCGAGACTGTCGAAAACATGAATCGATGCATGACGAATAATTATAGTGCGAGTGGGTTTTGGAGGAGTTGGCATCGTAGTTTTAATCGTTGGATTATTCGGTATATTTATGTACCGATGGGAGGTAGTAAAGGGGTTTATCTTTTGAATTTGTTGGTTACGTTCACGTTTGTGGCTGTTTGGCATGATTTGAGTTGAGTCCCTTTTTTTTCTTTTTCGACGGTTTGCCTTCTTCTAATTTGGATCATCATTTTTTTTTTTTAGATTTGAATTTACTAGCTTGGGGATGGTTGATTTCCCTCTCCATCATCCCAGAGACACTTGCAATGAAGTATTTCCCACACAAGAGACTCCAATCGTGGGCTCATTATAAACATGTGTGTGGGCTTGGAGCTGTGGCGAATATCTTGCTCATGATTGCCGTGAATATTATTGGGTTTGGTGCGGTAGCCGGTGGCGCAGGGAGCAAGAGTGCCGATGGTGGAATCATGACCATGATTCCTTTGATATTCAATGCCAACAGTTAAATATTCCTTTTTTTCGGTTTTTGTTTTTTTTTGGTGCAATGGTTCTTTTTAAAGCTAAAAAACCTCATTCCTTTTTTTTTTTTTTTTTAGACTTGATCACGTTTCTGGGGATATTCGTCTTCTTTTTTTGTTTGTCGCAAGTTCAGTTTGCGTATCGTGAATGGGAAGTCAGGAAGGGCGGCGGTGTTTCTGCGAGAGATTAAAAAATCAGCCCAGGACATTTTTCTTTTGATTGTGATGTAAATAATGTGTGAATAATCCAAGCACACATTGTAATAACAATTGAAACGCGATTCAGGAAAGCCCTCCATTGCAAAAAAACCACAAGTGCACTTTCTTGGGCAGTTTAAATGAGATTTCCAACACTAAATTTCTCTTTCGGGGTTGTGATGTGTATAAAGGATAGTATTTTACATTGTTTGGTTCGCTAACTTTGGGAAAATGACGAGGCCTTCCATGCTTAATGGAAGAAGGATATGTGTGTTATCCCCGATATACACAAACTTTTTAATATTCATTTTTTTCTATTAATAATTGGTAGATCAGTAATGGAAAATAGGATAAACTACTTGTCTGATTATTTGCTGCTCATGGCGCGCGTGACAGGATTTACCATATTTCTAGATTGGATTTACCACTTCACTGGGAATACTATGCCCTTTCCAACTGAAGTTCTAGTCTACGGGTCCGCCTTCATGGCCCTTGTATCTTTCTTCAAAGTACTTTGGCTCATATACTTTATCCTGT
Organism: Obelidium mucronatum; assembly: GCA_025765595.1. Classification (NCBI taxonomy): domain Eukaryota; kingdom Fungi; phylum Chytridiomycota; class Chytridiomycetes; order Chytridiales; family Chytriomycetaceae; genus Obelidium; species Obelidium mucronatum. Next base: position 44,309 of record JAIVFH010000187.1, on the reverse strand, counting down.
ACCATGAAACAATCAAACAAGGCAAAGCCATAACATTCAAAGGAATCTTTACTCCCTTTTCTTCCCTCCTACTTCTCATGATCACATCCAATGTTGGACTCTACCTAACAGAGGCGGTTGTCTTTTATTTGGAGGAAGATTCCACATCAGAACTCGTCTGTCGCACATTTCAAAACCTCTTTACTGGAATCACCGAAGGAACATACGTGTACTATTCGTCACTTCGAGCACAACCCATCTTTGATCAAGTCTTTCCAAAAGCAGGGAAAACTGCCGCCGCTGGAGCTCGAATCTCGCCCTTGCTGTTTTTTATTCAATGGCTGCTATACCCCATCTCTCAAGCCCTCAAAGTGGAAGACGGACATAAATCCCCTCTACTTGTGAAATCCGTGTATTACATGAGCATACTCAACGGCGCTCTGATTATTCTTTTCGACGTGTTTTGTCTGGTAACGTTCACGCTGTACTTGAGATCCACGCAGATCCACGATGGAGTTACAGATGAGCGGTTTTTGATAATCAGTCGTCATGGAATCACGGCTGTTGCGTTTGGGTTGTCGGCTTTAGCCTTTTACGTTCTGTTTTCACTTGCAACGACGGATGACTATTTGGTTGTTGTTTATCTCCATTTTTCTGCTCTTTATTTCATCTTGTTTCGTATGAAGATGATGTTGCATAGGGACAAGTTGAATAAGGAGAAGGAACGGCGATCTAAAATTGAATATGCCGCATTGTGTGTTGATAGCCGAGGTTTGAGTAGACAGAATAGCTTAGTTTCTAATTCGATGGGAAGTGATTGGCATGGGCAGAGTCAGGGACAGAGTTTATCGATTGGCGTGAATGCCAATGGCTTGAGGGGCCAATCCAGTTCAAAGATTTCATCTCAAATTCAAATGAATAGCAAATCACGGCATTATTAACAATGAAACAGTTTTTTTTTTTTTTGAATTCAATTGACGATTATCTTTACACAACTTCCGTGATATCTGTTTGAACTGAGCTTCCCCTTTCAGTTCTGGTGCTCAACATCTTCCGCATTGACATTTGCTTGATATTATGCAACTGCTCCTTCCCCAACACTTTCTCCAAGCGAGACTGATTCAACTCCCCGCGTTTCACATCGTCGTAAAAGAGAGATACTTTCATTGCAAAAAGCCCATAGAATATCACAGAAACTACAGCCAGTGTCACCATGAGAAATTCCTCGTTTCCGTAAACAGCATACGCAATATAGACGGCAACGGCCAGAAACCCCATTGAAACAATCCAGATTCCATACCGCGAAATGATCAGGAACCGGCTGTCGATGGTGATTGTTTCATCTTGTCGCGTTGTATTCAGAAACCGAACAAAAGTGAGCAAGAGGATGGAATCAAGAAGTAAGGTCACTAATGCTGTAATGGCGTTGAGAACATTCAAAGTGCGGTTCATCATCTGTACGTCGCTGGTCGATGCAACGTGAAACAAGCTGAGTTCAACCACTGCTGGAACAACTTGCAAATAAAATAGGAACGGGACAATTTTGATAATGGGGGTTATTTGGACAACCAGCTGTGGATAGACAAGTTCTACAACTGGTGAGGTTCGCCGAAAACTGTACAGGCAGTAACCAATCTCGAACGCGGCCACAAAAACGTTCCAAATGAGTTTGTTTATGCATCGAGAAAGTGAACGAATGTCCCCGATGCGATCCATCTCTTCTAGTCGAATCAGAGCGCAAATGTAGATCCCAATCAGAGAAATGCTCATTTGCGTTAATAGTTTGTTGTATGTCGTTCCAATTGTTCGAACTGAAATCTGGAGGCCGCGTTTGTATGTTTCAACATAAAAGACAAACCACAGGAGTACCAAGAAGCCAACAGTAGCAACGCAAAGAAGGGCTATTGATATGATTAGAAACGTTGAGCACGGAGCCATTTCTGGTTGGTTTCCATTGTTCGAGAGACACGACAAAGGGCGCAAAGGGGAAAGTTCGGCATTGTGTTTTATTCCCTTCTGTCACTGTTCGATGGAAAAAACCTTTCAATTGTTGGCAAAGAATGCCTTCACTTTTTCCAAAGACTTTGCGCGATGAGAGATTTGATTCTTTACAGATTTATCCATTTCTGCATATGTGACGTTATATCCAGCTGGTTCAAAGATGGGATCCCAACCGAAATCCAATGGACCTCGTGGACGAACAATTGTCCCATCAGTCTGTCCTTCAAAAATATGGACCTAGAAAGAAGTGGAAAATCCAAATCAGGTGCATTCAAAAGTTAGTTTGTGTTAAGTTGCACTGACCTCCTTTCCTGGCCCTTCGCAGTAGGCAAATGTACATAAAGCGTATCCCGAACGATCCGAGAAACCGTCCAGCATTTTGTTGAGTCCTTCGTGGCCCAAAGAGTCGAGAAACCATTTAATGTATGGACCAGGTAGAGAGTTCAATGCATTGAAGCACAATGACGTGTCTTCAATCAACACAGGCGATTGAATGATTTCAGCCGCACGACGGCATTTATCGATCGAAACCTTTGTAAATACACAATATTTAGGCTTCAGAACTTGCTCAAAGCCCCAGTACTGCGCGCTGTTCACCTCTCGTGTTGACGCCGCTTGCAGTTCAGGAAGATCCAGCTTACGATTGACTAGATTCAAGTTGGGGCAACCAGCAAGAATCGCTTGAACTTCCTTCAACTTGTTGGCGTTTCCAGTCACAAATGTGACAGTTCTTGAAGCCATTATTTTTATTAATATACTTATAATATAGTAAAAAATCTTAAAAAATAAACTATTTTCTTAATTCGATTTAATTTTGTTTATACTGACGGCATGGAATTCATGGAAGCTTTCAGAGTGCAGTCCGTCATGGCCGAACTCCGCATTTTTCTTGGTTTCGTCGACGGAAGTTGGAGACTGTGGAGGATTTGGTGGCAAGCTGGGATAAGATTGAAAGTTCGGGCAAGGTTTTTGAATTCTAGTTTGCACTGGAACTCCAACTTCAAGATTGTGGACATATTTCTCCGAGACACTCAAGATTTCGCAAATTCCTCCATGGACACCGACCATCATAAATACTCCGTCTGTGGCTGAGTGCTCAAATCCTGGGTCAATTTTTGTCATTGGTGGATCCTGCGCGAGACAATTCCAAGACGCTCTTTGTAGGCGGAAGCTCACAACAAATTGCAATTTAAACAAATCTCCCGTCCCTCACAGACAAGGGCTACACTGGTATCGAAACATCTCTCATCCTTCATACCGATAAAGAAAATGACCTATTCAAGACTCTCTCTTGCCTCGCCTGGATATGCAGTTTTGATGTTTGGAGGTGTCTGTCCAAGAACACATCCCGTCTTTGGAGACACAACTATCCCGCTCCATTACATGGAAGCCTGTCAAAAATCAATGTCCACGGTGGATGCGACTATCGGAGCTTGGAGGAAACCGCCCAATACTTTGACGCCGTCACTAAAAACCCTTCAAAAACAGCACACTGATGTGGAAATACTCCATGAAACCCACAGATCCAGGATCCTATATAAACCCGTGGATCACTCAAAAAGTTCTTTTGAATTTCCCTATCATGATAACTGCGGATTTGTCTCACAGGTGTTGTTGTGAAGTCGACGTCAGGATCGGAAAAAGATTCTCGAAGCGGGGATATGCTGGTGTTGGCAGTGTATACGATAGTTGCGATTCCAGTGCGGGTGCTTGAATCACACAGTCTTTAGACTTCGGAAAAAATTTGGTTTGTGGTGTGTTGATTCTCGAATTGGGTGTTTTTCAGGTGAGATTATCCTTATCGAGCATATCCGTTTCCACATTGAAGAGGAAGAGGACAAGGAAGGCAACAAGGTAACTATTGCAGATACTTTTTGTGAAAAGAAATATACACAACATGACTAAATATCCAAACCTTTCAAAAAAAAAAACAGACCAAGTTTGCCAAGGTAGACGTTGACAGGCCTTCACCAGTCGAGATTGGAAACTACCCCTTTGATAAGAAAGGTACTGCCATTGCCAAGTCACTGGAGCTGGAGCTACCATGATTGTAGGTGGCGGTGACGCTGCTACGGCTGTTGCCAAGGCTGGGCGTGAGGACGAGTTTTCTCACGTCTCAACGGGTGGTGGTGCGAGTTTCGAGTTGCTTGAGGGTAAGGAGCTTCCAGGAGTGACTTTCTTGAGCACTAAGGCGTAAAAAACAAAAATAAAATACATGTGAAGCAATCTTACAAATATTATTTCAAAAAAAAGCTGTCCATCCGTCTGACGAATTTAGTGTTTGTAAGTGGCGTTTCATTTTAGGAAATTGGATTACTTGACTGTTTTTTTTAATTAATATAGATATCCGCCTGTGAAATGCCCCCAATTTTCGCTCTTCTCAGCCTTGTGGCTTTGGTCAATAGCTACGGGCCTATTCCATCAAGTGCCCCAGAGTTATGGATACCAAGTTCCCTGTTCCAACCAATACCCGGCGTCCATGGTGTTGATGACTGCGTCACACTACAGAATGTTGGTCAGTGCATTCCAGCGAATTCCGAGCTGCGGCCATGTCAATATCTATTCGTTGACAACTTTTACTTGGTGATGCAACGTGAGTCTGGCTGGTCTTTTTTGAATGTTTTGAGTTTGACGTCAAAACAGGGGATGCCAACCTGGCCTTGTACTCCTCAAATCCCGCAACCACTACACCGGTTCCAGAATGGACTGCAAACTTTCCAACTGTTTACTACTCTGATGGTTATGCTTTGCGACATACCAACGAATCACTCAGCATCGTTGACCCGAATGGAGATATCATAACCACAATCACCTATCCCGTTGTCGTTGGTGGCAACTATGACCTCTGCGTATTTCCGGGCCCATATTTTGGACTCGGTAGCTTCGCATGGACTGTGAAGCCACCAGTTAGATCTAATTTTGGGTTTCATGTTTGCGAGGACATTGGTTTGCTGATGCGGCGGCCGAATGGGGACTTTTGTTTCCCCAAGCAGCGGATTGGACCGTGCCAGTATTTGATCCTCGGAAATCATACTCTGATGATGCAAAGTGAGGGCGGTTTTATAATTGGTCTTCTGTATGACTCAACAAACCACCTCGCTGCAAACAGCTTCAGGGGACTTGGCTGGGAACTTAGTGCTTCGCGAAGGAAATAGCGTTCTTTGGACCATGGGCTCCTCGGGAAATCGACCGTGGGATTACTCCTTCTCATTTGACACGGCTTCTTCGATTTCTATTTCAAGTCCGAGCAGAGGAACATCGTTTACTTGGTCAGATCAAAGTCTGAACTCCTCTAGCCTGTTTGCTTGTATTGAATCGACCACTGGTGGACTCTATTCGACGCCGAGTGTTATCGCTGGATTGGATTTGTGTGAAAGTATTGAATACCTTCCTGCCCATAGCCCGATCGATAAATCAAATGTGCATTTGCTTCCTGGAGATAGTATTTTGTCGTGTCAGTACATTTACTATCAGGGCATATTGCTGTTGATGCAACGTGAGTAGAGCTATAAGTTCTGGTTTGTCTTCTAACCATTTTGTAAAAACAAAAACAAAGGTGACGGGAATCTTGTTATGTATCTGCAAAATTATACTCAAACATTCTCAACGGGTTTTAAAGGGGCTGATGCCGAAAAGTACTCGTTTCACTTTTCAGGGGACTCTCTCAGCATCAAGAGGGAAGATGGAAGCTCACTGACAAAATACCCGTTAAACAATCCGCCATATTTACAATTGACTATTGTTGCTGATTATCGACTTCCGCGGTTTGGTGTTGGTATGACCAATCTCCATCTGATTTTTGGCCTTTTAACCGCATCAGAATATTTTGGGTTCCGTCAACGCAAAAGTATGGATATTAATTCAGTCTGGATATTTGGATGGAAACTCTTGGATCATAGGGAGTGGATCCTGGGAGACTAGATGTTTGTTTCGAGGAATGAGTGTCACAACAAGTACTGCCTTGGTAGTTAGTTATAAGAAGATGTATTCAAGGCGATTTTCAGGGATCTTCAAAAGTCTTAATGATTTAAGGGGGGTTGTGGTTTGGTATAGGAGTCTGAGTGTTGAAGGTATTTTGAGTTGGTTTGGATTGTGGAAGCGGTACTTGACGATTTAACAACACAGGTTCGGGTGAATTGGCCGGCAATATTGTTCTTAGAGACCAAAATCAAAAAGTTATATGGTATACTGGCTTTGCACGTCAACGTTTTGGCGATTACACATTGTCATTCAAGGATGATGGTGAGTTTCTTGTCACCGACGCAGATGGAATTGCCAGGAATAGTTTTCGATTTCCTTTTTCTGGCGGGGATGCCTTGTGTCTTAGAGTGTCGCTATTGGGCACCCCGTCAGGTGCAGATCTTGGAATCTATCAGGTGCCTTATTGGCCGAAGCTTTCGGTGCATAATAGCTCCAGTCAAGCTTTATGGGTATTTCCGACTCAAGCGGGGTTCTATGGGTTCGGAGGGAATCTGTGTCGACCTGTTGGCACTGTGGAAATGGTTATTCCTGGGATGGATCAGCCTGCTATTTGCTTGCGGCCTTCAGAAAGAATGGAAGTCTGCCAGTATATGCGTAGAGGCGACTTTTACTTTGTGGTTGAAGGTGGTATAAAGTATTTCTTTTCGGTATTTATCTTGAATTGACTGATTCTTTCAGAAACTGGCGATCTTGCTATTTATGAGGGGTTTGAATGGGATAAATCAAAGCGTGTATGGAACGCTGGATTATCCCAGAGTGAATCACGCTCATATTTTTTGGATTTCGACGTGAAAGGAAACATTGGGGTTGTCTTCGACAGATTAGAGCCTATGGGAGGTTCTTCTTCATCGATACTCTTCACGAACGCCAGTCGCCTTTGCCTTGACAGTGATGGATCTTTAACAGTGTATCGCAAGAGTTTTCTTGACATTGTGTGGAGTAATCCCAGAAGCGTGAATCGAAACCGGAGAAACTCTGGATTTACGCTTGAGTGCGAGTCTCTTCAAGAGGTCGGAAAGCCTCGATTCCACAACGGGACAGCAAGTGGCTGTATTCTTCCTGGAACTACTCTCAAGACCTGTCAAATGCTGAAAACTGGCGACTACTATGCTATTCTGGACCATGACTCCAATTTAAAAATATTCTCTAGTAACAGCGAGGCTGCAGCATCATTGATTTGGAGTACTGGACATCAGGGCCACCCACCTTCTTTAGACTACACGTTTGCCTTCCAAACCGATGGAAACTTGGTTCTATATGATGGTCACCAGCGAGTCATCTCAGAAACGGGGCTGTTGACTTTAAACAAGCCTGCTACAGACTTGTGTTTGACTCTAGAAGGGCATTTAATGCTTTTTAATCGCTTTGACGTTATTTGGCAGTCCTCGGGTGTATCTGGGTGGTATAACGGTTGTGGATCCATTGGATGGTTTGTCAACGAGCAGTTGACCTGTTTAAAGCCTGGCACGATGTTGAAACCGTGCCAGTACATGCGATCTGGCGAATCGTATATATGGATGGATGGTAAGGCATTTAGTATCTGAGGTTAATGAAATGACATAAATTTCTCAGAGGATGGCACTTTGGTGCGGTCCATTGGCAATCCCTCCATGCCATCGAGTCGGGAAGTATGGCGATCATCACGCTCCTTGGGCAAATTTAGCTACTTGTTTTTCAGTTTGGATGGATACGTACAAATTCTAAATCCATTTTTGGAGATGGTTATTTTTCTAACGGAAGACGTTCAAGGTGCCAACGCTGTTTGTATCCATTCGTCAGGAGAATTTTCTATTTTTATTGACTCGGAACGGAAATGGAGCTATCCGGTATTTGGTGATACCTCTGACTGTGGGCCGGTGGGGAATCCATGGATTGAAGATACTTATACGGTGGGCATGTGTCTTCCACCAAATGTTTCCGTCAGCTACTGCCAGTATATAAGATTCGGTTCGAAGTATTTGAAGTTGACAGGTAATTTTCGCTAGCCCCCTCCCATACAATTATTAAATGATCAATTTCAAACAGAGGATGCAAATATTGGACTATATAGCGGACCAATCGGGGCCCCAGACCGTCTTCTATTCACTGCTGGTGGTGGAACAATGGATCGCAATCAAGATTACAAATTGACTATGATATCTACGGATGATTCGGCCTCCCTGATGGTGCACCTGAGAAACGAAGCAATCAGCACATTTTCAACAAACTCAACGGTCCTAACCTATTGCATCAGTTTTGATTATATATCAGCCGGACTTGTCAAACTGCCTAAACCAGATTACTTGCATCGGTTCGACTCAGACCTTTCCGTGCTCTCTACAACAATGTTTTATTCCAATGATCCTCGGGACACTCTCCCAATCAATATTGATGGAATGATATGTGTACCGCCAGGATCAAGGATTAATTATTCGGGATTACAACTGGCTGGCTATCAATTATGGAGGCCAAAAAACAACGGCATCTTTGTACTGCAGAATCATACCGGGAATAATATTTTATGGTATTCATCCGAGGAGCATGTTTCTGCGTCAATTGACAACCAAGCCATCTTACATTACCACCCGAACGGAAATATGGAAGTTGCCGATATATGGTCTCAAAATCATGGAACTGTTTTGCATGGATCTGATGTACGGAACGGATCAGTCAACTGCTTCTTGTGTTTGCATTCTGATGGGTACTTCGGCATCTACAATCACACGAACTTTGAGTTTATGTGGTCATCGCAAGGAATTTCAATTGGATTCAACCGAAATTCATCCAAAGAATCATGCGGCGCTGTGGGTTACCTTGCAGATATTATCAGGAAGGACCCAATAGGTCTTAGTACTCTTTTATTTTATAAGACACTGTATTTGCACAACGGAGACATGGGACTGGATATGGAGCAGTATAATGAACCCAGCATGTTTTTCGCTCGATGCCTGAGTCGCGGGGCTGTGATGAGCCCTTGTCAATACTTGCGGATTGGAGAATACTTCTTGAATATGACAGGTTTGGTGATGGTGCAACTTAAGCGTTCTAATTACTGTCTCAGAATTTTCAAGTATTGAATTACGGCGAGGGTCTCCCAGCAGCGATCTCACCTCGTTGATGTGGACGATTACATCCCCCCTTTCTGGAGATGCAAACTTCCAATACCATGAAGACGGCACCGTTGGGATATTCCACAATCAATCCATTCCTGGAGCTACTTCGGGCGACTTTACTCGCGGTTTACCAAACTCTAGATTCTGTTTGGTTGAGACTGGTGACCTGGTTCTCCTAAACAATCACACGACTGTCTGGTCACTTCCACTGAAGAACGGAACTTTCAGTGGATTTGGAGCTGCTTCATGTGCGTCTCCTGGAATGGCATCTGTTGTGGGTCATTACAAAGCATCCCTTGAAGGCGAAAAGTTCTCATGTATGCAGCGCGGGGAAAGCTTCATCCCCTGTCAATCACTTCGATCGGGAGACTATAGTATGAATATGACAGGTTTGGTTGTTTCTTTTCTTTCCTTGTTTTTTTGTAATCAGGTTTCGAGGAAACGGTGTTCTAACGCCTTCTTTTTCCACGCAGCCGAAGGAAACCTGTTCTTGAGTCATCAAGTGGGAAACAAGTCGACAATTCTTTGGAGTGCGCAAATCAGCCATGGGATTCGAAAATTGCCTCGATTCAGCTTTGAGCCCTCTGGTCGCCTGGTTTTTTACGATTCGTTGCAGGAACTCATGAACGCTGATTCCATCACAAATTCAAGTGCATCACAAGTTAAGAGAAGTACGCACTTTTGCGTCAGTGAAAGGGGCTATCTTGCTTTGTTGGATATTGTGTCGGATAACGAATGGAAACGAGTCTGGAAGAATCCGTCAACGAATGGGTTCAGTGGATTCGGGGGCGATGCTTGTGGTCTTGTGGGGCATGCAATCACAGTTGGTAATGAATCCGTTTCTTGTATATTTCCTGGGGATACTATGCGACCTTGTCAGTATATGAACGTCAAAGACATATTCCTTAGTTTAACAGGTATGTCAGCATTGGAACTTGCAAATTATGCTATCGTTTTGATTCAAAGCCAACCCTTTGCAGTAAATGGGAATTTGAAAATTTATCAGGGAACTGCGGTTAGAAGTAAAAAGGATATCTGGAATACTGGTACCGAACGGCTATCATCTGGGGCGATGTATTTCAAGTATGGGATGGATCGATCTCTGCGCCTTGTCGAACTGTTTCAGCGTGAAACCAATATCTCACTCGTTCCATTCAATACGTCGATCTCATCCTCGCAATTATGCTTGCGTCGAAATGGTACGCTTGCCCTTTTTGGAGAATCGGAGAGGATTTTTTGGACATCTGATGGAACAATTGAGAAACCAAGTGACACTGCGTCCAACATATTTTCGAATGCAACAAACTTATCGCGGATTGGAACGAATGTCCAACTTGGCCACACCCGACCACCAATCAATGGACAAAACAGAACGTGTCTATTACCAGGAGAAACGCTGGGCTTTCTGGCATATATGAATCTTCAAGATTTCTATTTGACCTGGACAAGTGAGTATCGAGAGCGTGTTCAATGGTGTGTTGTAAATTGCAGCTTCTTATGATAAACTCCCGCACAGCAAGTAAAAACACGGAAAAGATTCCGAGCAATTTAGTGTTATATCAAGGAACAATTCGATTCAAAGAACAAGTCATCTGGACATCTGATACCCCTGACATGTCTATTGATACTCTCTTGTCATATCAAAAGGACGGAAATATCGTCATGTTTGTGAATGGGACGATTGTAGGTGTCACAAATCATGCAACTACGGATATACAGTCACGATATTTGTGCATTCAAACTGATCCAGTCATGAATGCGACGATTGCTCTGTATGATGCAAACGATGTCGAAATTTGGAGAGTAAAAGGAAGTTCCGGTTTTGGTGGAAATGGTCAATGCAGTTAATTGCATTTTTTTTTTTTTGATATGCAGCAAAACAATAAAAACAGTAATAATCATGATCCCTTGAACTTCAATTTCAGTGGCATCCGCAAGAGCAAAACAAAGCTTCAGTAGTCAATTCCGCCTCAGGAACTTCATAAAGCTTGCGCTCATACATGACTGTTGAGCAGAGAGCCGTAAGGCGGAAAATCTTGTACGTGTGCATTGTTTGGATCTCCTTTTCAATCAGTTCCCAGGGAATCACTTGTCCGTCTTTGCTGTATGCATATCTGGCAAGCCAGGCAGCGACTCCAACAAGATTATCCAAAAACATGGATTGGTTCTCGGCACATGGAATGGATGTTGGGACGCGCTCTTGGGAAAACAGAGGGGAAGGTTGACGAACGTTTGCGAAATGCGCTGCGTCACCGCCTTCATGCATGAGCGTGACTAAAGCATTGAGACCACTTCCGACTTGTCCAGGAGTGGCGAGAGAAGTGAAACTGGCTTGCGAGGGAACCCATCCGCGCTTAGACGAAGTCCAAGCGGGTTGTGGCCAGTGGCAGAATCCGTTGGTGTCCTGTCACAAAGATCGAGCTGCATCGTGGCGCCTTCGTACTTGATTCCCAAAGCAGCGAAGGATCGCGCCCAGGCATTCACAGCAGTTTCGAATGGGAAGTTAGCCAACGCCTTCAGCTGCTTGTACCTATCAAGCATCCATCATTTAATACCATAAAAAGGGAAGAATAAAGCTGGTTCTGGCAAATAACAGACCATGTAATCATAAAAGTCCACAAATCCAAGGAGCCGAGCAAGCTTATTTCTCTTGTTGACGATTTCGATAAACTGTGGTGCAATAAAGGGCCCAATAGAGCAAAGACCTTCATAGCAGCTCTTTCTTAACGCCTCATTCTCTGATGAACGGATAAGAGTCATGAGTTGGACAGTTGAAGCGGCAACGAATTCCCCATTTCTGGGTTCACATAGCCAAGCTTCATTGCGCGACGGTCTTCAGCAAGTTTGGCTTCAAGGGCATTCAGTTCTTCACGATTGGTTACTCCCTCTGGATTGGTGATGATGTAGCACTTGAATGTCCTTTGGAAAATCAACAGCGTCTTGCATTCAGAACAGAATAGTTGATAATGTAACATCAATAAAGACTCTTCAAATGGCATCCGTCTTTCTCTCGCTGCGGCCAGCCGTGCAAGAACTGCACCGCAAGCTGACAGATTTTGTCGAGTACGAGTGCATTCCGGCGGAGAAGGTGTACCAGCAGCAGCTTGGACGCGTGGGCGACCCGCAGCGCTGGACTGTGGTCCCGCCGGTGATGGCGGTTCTGAAGACGCGGGCGCAGCAGCTCGGGCTGTGGAACCTGTTCCGCGGGCTCTCGAGCGTCGAGTACGGCGTGCTGTGCGAGGCGCTCGGCCGCTCGCTGCTCGCGCCGGAGGCCACGAACAGCGGCGCGCCGGACTCCGGCAACATGGAGCTGCTCGCGAAGTACGGCGCCGCGCCGCAGCAGCAGCAGTGGCTCGCGCCGCTGCTCGCCGGCCGCGTGCGCTCAGCCTTTGCGATGACCGAGCCGCTGGTTGCGTCCGCCGACGCGACAAACATCGAGACGCGCATCGCGCGCGACGAGGACGCCCGCGAGTATGTCATCAACGGCCGCAAGTGGTGGATCTCCGGCGCCGGCGATCCGCGCTGCAAAGTGTTTCTGGTCATGGGCAAGACAAATCCGGCCGCAAAGAAGCATCTGCAGCAGAGCGTCGTGATTGTTCCAGGTGCGCTCAACATCATCGCTTTACATTGGAGCTAACTTGCATCCAGCCGACACGCCGGGAATCAAGGTGATTCGTCCAATGACCATTTTTGGTTATGACGATGCGATACACGGCCACTGCGAGATTACTTTCACTGACGTCAGAGTTCCTTTCGAAAATATTGTTCTGGGCGAAGGGAGAGGATTCGAAATTGTTCAGGGACGACTGGGACCTGGTGAATACATTCAGTTTTTTCAACTGCTGTGTGTCATCCCCTCCGTGTGAACGCAAAACAACGTTAGGGCGTATTCATCATTGCATGCGTTCCATTGGATTGGCTGAGCGTGCTTTAGAGCTTCACATTGCCCGTGCCACTGACCCCTCGCGAAAAACATTTGGCAAGCTGATTGCCGAACACAATCCCAACCCAATCACCGAATCCCGTCTTGAGATTGATCAGGCGCGTCTTCTTGTCTTGAAGGCTGCTGATATGATGGACAAGTATGGCGCCAAAGCGGCTCTCAAGGAAATTGGAATGGCAAAGATTGTTGTCCCTCAAATGGCTTGTCGTGTTATTGATCGAGCTATTCAAGCCCATGGTGCTGCCGGAGTATCTCAAGATTTTCCGCTTGCATATTTTTATGCAATGATGAGAACTTTAAGAATTGCCGACGGTGAGTCTTCGTTTTTCGTTGTCAAAGCCGTTTAGGCGATTATTTGTTTCTTCCATCATCATTAACTTTTTTGTTCCATCCAATTTTATCAAATATTAAAAGGTCCGGATGAGGTTCATATGAAACAAGTGTCTGTGCATGAGTTGAAACGGAGTGGTGCAATACGCGACAAATTGGCCAAACAAGCAGAGATTGAAACCAAACTTCTTTCCAAACTTTAAAAAACCCCCCACTGTGTACAATACAGCAGTATACAGCTTGAATATATTTTTATTTCAATTCAATCTTTGCTTTTTTTGCTTCGTCGTTCCCATGATAATTTCTTTTTTAAAAAACAATTATAATGGATCAAAATAAATTAAAGCAAGACGTTGAGTAATGAGTACGTAGCGTAGTCGAAGTCAACGTTTTGCTTGAACACAAAAGAAAACGCTGTCGAGGGATCAGGTGTGAATGAAAAACTCGAACAAATCTTTTTGTCCACGGAATTCATTATTACTTGAAAGGCTCGAAACTTGGAACAAACACCATGACAACCCAACAATCAGCACAATACAACCAACAACTCCAAGAACAATCATACATGCAATATTACAATGAGGACAACGCGAATCTCGGCATCAACCAGCAGCAGCAACAGCAACAACAACAACAAGACGATCTTGAACAAGATCAAAAGCAACAGCGGAATCAACACTTTGGAACGCTGACAAAACCATCCAAGAAAAAAGCAACTCAATACCAATCAGTCGCAGTCCCAAACTCTACACTTGCGACTCTTGGGAAGAAGCTGATGCTCCAGACGGGCTTCACAATCGCATTCATGGTTGTCAGTTTTGCTGCATCGCTTGTGGCAACGATTCTAAAGAATTGGTTTGTTGTGAATGTTCCCGGATACAATGCGTGAGTTTTTTTTTTGTTTCTTGTCCCATCCATTTTTTTGGGGGGCACAGTTTTCTAAGACCAAGTGAAAAACAGATATTATGGGATTTTCGAGGCGCGAACAAATTGCCCTACAACAGTATCTCCGATATCGCTTGGGAATAATAATGGAGGCTGCCAGACGGGAGGATATACTTGCTTAGATTCGCCACTCTGTGTTACTTTTAAATCATTCCAAGCAATGACCATGCTAGGTATTTATCATACACAAAATGTGACCACAACTAAAGATGAAGCAAAAAATTAACCCCCCTCTAGCTTGTATCTCAACTGGCCTCACCATCCCGACAACAATCCACTTTTACACATCAATCACCAAAGGTTCATACGCCGCCAAATCAAGAATCACCAAAGTATTCTCAATAGGATTTCTTCTCGTTTCGTTTCTCAGTCAACTCTTTTCCGTGATCGCGTTTTACTTGTTTACCAAGCAAGCTGACGAGACGGTTGCAGTTGTAGACCTGAACACCAACAGCAGCAGCTTGAAATCTGGGTTTTCCATAAACAGTCAACAGTGGGAGGTTGCCAAGAACGTTGGAGTGCAGGCGAATCTTCCGAATAAAGTTTTTGGAGGGTTTGGGGTCTCGTTTTATGTCATGATTGTGGGGTGTGGATTGTCGTTTGTGGCTGTTGTCCTGTTTCATGTTGCTGTAGTGTATCGGTTGGGGAAAAAGATGTAGCTCAATAAGAATTTGCGTTGCATTTGATAATATTCTTTCTTTTGAAGTTGTTTTGATTACGTAAAATTCAGTTTCGAAAAAATGGTTGGGGTGGTACGAGCGCTGATTCACTCTTCTGTGCTGCCGTTCGCGGTGTCTGCTCTTTTGACTAGCATCGCTGTTGGTTCATATGGATGGTATGTTGTTAATGCTGCGAGGTATCAAGTGTGAGTTGCAAGCTTGCTTTTGACATGTTGATCAAACCCGGCCCTTTCACGATAGAGCATACGGTGCATTTTACTCGAAAGGATGCAGTGGAAGCTATTGCCAGACAGACTATATGCAGTGTTTGGGCGCCTGGTATTGCCTTGCCTTGGGAGTCTTCCGAGTGTTTGCCATCACAGGTTTTTTTTTGGTTTTGACTTCTTTCAAACCAAACTGAACCTCATTAATGACAGCTTCGGCTTCATCTATTCTCGGATTACTTGTTATATACTACTACGTGGCGTTTCTGCACAAGAAGTCAACGTCCAAAAACTCTCGTCTCCTTCGAGTAGCAGGATTCCTCAGCATTTTGATTACCTCCTTTTCTCAATTCAGTGCTTTCATCTCATTTGCGGTATTTCGAAATCAAGCCGGACTTGATTTTTTTAATGAGTTTGGGAAAGAGGAAGGCCAGCTGGGCTTCTCGTTTGGGTTCTTGATTGTGGCGTGGATCATATCGTTTTTCGTTTCTGGGCCTTGTTATTACTTTGGAATTATTAAGGGCGTTGATGTGGATTCTCGTGCCAGAGTGTTTGTTTCGAATACCAGAAATGCTGTTGTCGCCAGTGGTGGACGGGAAGGGTTTGTTGGAGGAGGTGTTTGGGGGAGAGGAAGGCTACGGCAATTGAATGAGGCTATTGCAATGGGTGAAGCAGATGCAGATGGTTTATTATCAGATCGTGATAGACATGTGGGACTGCCAAAAGTTCAGCGGGTTCTTGTTTCCTCCGCCTTTTAACACACAAAAAAAAAACGGTTGATTTAGAATATATTAGTATGTACGCAGTTTGATTTTTTTTCTTTCAATCGCCAAGGGCATTAAGTGCTTCCTTCAACGTGTGAACTTGTCGTTTCAGTTTGTCAACTTCCTTCTGAAGTGCATCGACTTGTTCAGATTCCCCTGACGACGTCTGAATTTGGTTCTTTAACTTTCGATTCTCTGTTCGAAGGAGTCTGTTTTCTGCCAGTGTGTTGGTCAACAGAGTTGTGGCACTGGTGACTGCATCTGAAAATGATTTACTGATGGCCTCGTCAAGATCCGGATCTTCCTCGTTTAACGAATTTGTTGGCCCCAGCTGAGAGGTTGATTGAGATGATGGCGGAGTTTGGGTCGAAGGGCCTCCTCCAATGTGATGATACTCCTCATCTGCAAACATGTTGTAAGGTGGGGGAACTGTTGCTGCTGTGGACGCCTTTGATGGGGTAGATGGAATCAGGCTGTAAGGTGAATAGCGGTTTGAAGGAGAAGCTGGATGATCTCTGATCGGCATTGATGGTTGTGATTGAGGAGTGGCAGGGCCACCAGTCCAGTGGGAAAAGTTGTGAGTTGGACAGCTCCAGTACGGCCGCCCTGGATTAGTTCCGCTGTTGCTTATTCGCTCACTGCAGGTTTCAGTGCAGCTGGTATATCTGCCAGTTTGGGCGTTCTTGTCACGCTTTCGACACTTCATGATTTGAATGAAAAACTTGAACAAATCTCTTTATCCACGACGCCACTTGTTGAAGAATTCTTGCGCCGTTATCGCTATACCAATGAAACTGCCACTCGAGTCTCGCGAAATGGTGCTTTTAAAGGGGGCCTTCTCCAGTATTACTACAATTTAACGCCTCCGGTTAAGGGCATGATCACCTGCATGCTCTCTGGAATTTTGCTTCCGTCTACTCATGTCATTGCCGGTCACTTATTCAAATGGAGTTGGAAGGATTCCTGTTTCAGAAATGGCCTTTTGCTTTTCAAATCCTTTGAATACGCCTTTGATAACTCTCACATGTGCTTTGAATACTCATCATTTCAAGCAATGATGGCAAAGCGGTTCGCTTTGGAACAGCGCTGGATTGGAGAGGATGAAGCAGGGTCACTGTCGTCAATGTCAATGTGGTCCGAGTTGGAGCAAACGAAAAAGGATCAAATTCATGCATGGTTTCAAGGATTACGCAGTGCTGCCCAGAAGCAAGTTGAAGTCATTGACGGTAGTGGTAGTGATAGTGATGAATAAATTGATAAAAAAAAAGCAAGTAAATATTAAAATATTTAATTGAATATTTATTTTATAAGTATCATCAAGAAATGAGCTATGAATTCGTTTCAAAGCCAACGTCGCGCTTGTTCTGTGCAATTTGCCAGGACGTGTTTCAAGATCCTCTGATATCAATAGTCTGCAATCACTCCTTCTGTGCAAAGTAATGTGGAACACGCCCACACACTTTCACCCCTTACTCACGTCCGAACATTCGCTTGCAGATGCATCACAGAGAGCTTACGCCTCGAGGCACACTGTCCGCTATGTCGAAAGTACCTGCAAGCAAATGGTTTGGGGTTTTTCAATGGGTGAAGCATCTGATCATAACACCAACACGATATGAAAAATAGATCTACACACAAATCTAGTTCTCAAAGGCATAACCGATGAACTGGTTGCATACTGTCCCAATCGTTTTCTGGGCTGCCAAATCCAACTCACTCGAGAAGCCATTGAATCCCACTCTCGATCATGCGATTACAATCTTGCAAAATGTCCAAACTCGGCCTATGGTTGTGCTTTCGAGGGTTCCGGCGTCAGTGTTCAACGGCATGTTGGCGAATGTGTATTCGAGGCTTTGAAGACATACATATTAGTCACGGAGGAACGCTTTGCTTCATTGCAATCTGTTATCGAGGTAGATACACTTTCCCTCTTCATGAATAGTTATTATTCAAATTGGATGATTACCACCAAAAAAAACGAAAGGCTCAGCAAGGAGAAATCTCAAAACTCAAGAAACAAATCGCGTCAGGAATCATTCCTCCCCAGAATGCATCTGTAATGGACGATGAAGAAGAAATCATCCTTCCCAAGACGCAGTCTTTCCCACATGGACTCAACATTGAATGCCGCCGTACAATCAGCGACAACAAGACGGGTGTCACTTCGCTTGCATACACGAGCAATAACACACTCATCAGTGGAGCGTATGATGGAAGTCTCAAGCTGTTCAACGCGGAAACAGGGAAAATGACTCGGAGTTTCAGTGCCCATGATTTAACTGTGTGGGCGATTGCTACGGAAGAGCAATCGAACCGATTCTTCAGCGCCAGTAGTGATGGTAAAATTAAAGTGTGGCATCTGGATGCAAGTGTTGCGGAAAATGGAGACGAGTGTTTGATGGCTTTGACAGGTTTGTTCTGTTTTTCAAATTTCCTCCTTTCTTGTGTTTTGTAAACCAACTCAAATGAAGAGCACCAGCGAAAAGTGTATTCGCTGCAAGTGAGTGACGGTAGATTGTATAGTGCGGCAAGCGATGGAAAAATCAAGATTTGGTCCACCACGAATCTGACATGTGAAGCAACTATTCAAGCACATGATGACTGTGTCAATTCAATCGTTGTGCTCGAAAGCGACCCTACCAAGATGATCAGTGTATCTAACGATAGGTATTTATTGTCCGCCTCTATGTTTGTTCAACGATATTCACATATTAAACAAAAAGGACGGTCAAACTGTGGGATCTAACTACAGCAACCGAAATCCATAAGTTTCCAGATATGGGAAGCGAAGGCTTGGACGTGACAAGCGGTGGCGGCATGGTGTTTGCTTCCACATATGATGCCAGCATTATTTCATTCGACATGAACTCCTACTCGCGCGTTCGAACTTTGCGTGGCCACAACTGGGAAGTCTGGCAAGTTAAGTATATTGATGGGGTCTTGTTCAGTGGCAGCTTTGACCACACCATCAAGAGGTGGGATTTGAATACGTTCACAGATGATTTGACTCTGAAAGGCCACAAGGTAAACATGTATTCAAACTGCGGTTTTTTGTGGGTTTGTAATTCACGCTCCTTTTTTTCCATCTGCAGGGTTACGTACATTCTTTCAGGTTCGGCTCAGATTGTTTAATCAGTGCCGGCGCCGACAAAACGATCAAGATATGGAAATAAAAAGGCATTCTATTTTGTTATCAACGCTCCATCAAGAATATACGTACGCCCTTCTGATCATAACAGACAAACAACCCACATTTTGGGCATGCTTGACGGTTTTGCTTTTCAAACCCACTCCGCTTCCCACTGCTGCCATCAGCTTCGGTTCCTAAATCCATGGATCCTTCGGATTTCCGCTGAACAATAACAGTCTTGTCGAATGTTGTGTTGAGTTTGCATGTTCTCTTTTTGGTGTTGAGGATGAATGCTCCATCGGTTTCTCGGCGCGGTAGTCTGTCTATCGATACATCTATTTTGGTTTTTGATGAGATTTAAAAGAAAGTTATGAGCTTGTTTGATTATTCATGAGGAGAGGAGGTGGTCTTTGCATTCATCCGCAGTCACACCAATCCCGTATCCGAACCAAACAACCCCCTCACGGATGAAGACGTTTTACGAATAGAAGGCAGTTCATAAGACTGCATTAAGGTAGCAACTCGAACTTCAACGTACCCAGAATCATCAGAAATTCGCCACAGAGACAATAGTAAATATGCAGGCTTCCCGTATCATCTTCGTCTTTCGAAGCACTGACAATGGATGACGAGACGATCTTTGGCTGGATGTATTTGGTCTCATGTTACTAAAGGGGGTAGAATGTGGCTGGTTGTGGTTCTGTACCATCTCCTCACCATTATTTGAAATTGACAAAGCTAAAAATTATTCCGCTCGGGTTTCTGCAGGTTTGCACAATTAAATAAACTTTCCAACTTATTCCTGTTATTTTGGACTTTTTTGCAGGTGGCTGTGTTGACCATATCACCCGAGCTGTTGGTTTTCAAAAAAATCACAAATTTTTTAATCAAGCATGATGTTGTCGCCAGTATACCTAGGTCTTATTGCTATTGCTGCGGATCTTGTGTTTACTGGTCTACTCTCAGTATGGATGGTAAGTACAGCTGTGCGGTTATAATGCAGGCATTGGCTTATAATTGCCGATTTTCTACAGAGGCCTCATATCGACAAGAACAGAAACGGACAGATCGATGCCAGTGAAGTGACTCGCATATCTGATGCACCACACGAGTAAGAGAAACTTCAATTCTTCTTTCTTTACTGTCTTTTAACCGAATTCCCCTTCACAATGAAAAAAACAAGTGTCATCCCAGTTGGGAAGTCACTGTTTGACATAACAACAGTCCCCCTAATCACCGTCCTCTTGAACGCATGGCAATTCGCTTTCTGCTACGGATTAATGGCCGTCCTTACTTGCAACCTCTTGCTCCCTGCAGACTCCCCTATTTCCTGGATCGCCGCAGTCTGGATCACATTCCTATCCCTCATATTCATGTGCGCCTTTTGCAACAATGGAGTCCACGTTGCCACGGCGCACATGGCACATTTCGTGTATTACTTGTGTGGGTTTATTCCCATGGCCATGTTCAAGGCGAATCCACCCGAATCTGATGTGTGGATTTTGGTTCTTGTAATTGTTGCGCGGTTGGCGCTTTTCGTGGGGATGAAGTTTTACGTTTGGCCAAAGTATCCCGTTTTTTATAAGCTGAATCCATTGTTTACGAGAGACCCGCAAGATGGGAGGTTGATTCCCTTTTCGACTCCCGAAATGGTGGAAGCGGATCCTGAGCTTAAAGCAACGCTTCACAGGACAGTTAATTTTAAAAAGGCAGAGTTGGGGAATTTGACGAGTTTGCATGTCCCGTTCCCAACCTATGAGATTCTGAATATGAATGTATCGAGTTGGTTTGCCGGGGGTGCTGTTGTTGCGTGGATTGTTTCTTGTGTTGTTGCGAAAGCAGCGATTAGTGGTGGTGATGGGAATGTTTCGGATGCCGTGGTTTTTGGTTCTGTTGCGGCGGTTTCCGGGGTTGTTGTGGGGGTGTTTGTTTGGTGGGTCCCAATGAAGCCTGAAGTCAGCAAGTGGATCTCGTTGACGCATTATTATCCAAGAACTACGGCAACGCTATGTTTCATTGCTGGTGCTGTTTTGGTTTCGACACAGCTGGTGGTTGCGAGGAAAGGTGACGGTGCAGCTCTTGCTGTGGTCATCGTTGCCCATGCTTTCCATCTCATTGGGATGGGGCTGTATGCGTTTGCTTATGCTGCTGTTGTTCGGTACTTTGGGTTTGCAGCGAGTTTCAAGAGGTTGTTTTCGTTTGTAGGTGGACATGGAGGGGTTTTCATTGTCACAGCAGGAAGTCGACCGTATGTCTGAAAAAAAACTTATCAATAGAGTAAATGTGGTTCGTTATCGAATAAATAAATGTATCTTGGCAATACATGTGTGTGTTTATTTGCATTTCAAATGACAGCGTACTGTCATACAAACAAAATTATAAAATCGCGTCGAGCCACTCAAAATGGTGCGGATACAGGTATTATCCTGGATTGTGGCGAGAGACAATCGCGGTGGGTCGCCATCAGGGCTTGCCGGCCTGGTCCGGCCCAAATCTTAATTGACCTGAGAATCATCAAATAAATCAATAGCAATAAACAAAAATAATAAAAATGCTGTCAAAGTTACACGAAAGTCAAAACTTCACAATTCAGACGCAACTATCGTCAACAAGCTGTTACAAGAAGGTCAGAAACGATCACTTCAGAAGGTTTACATTTTTACATAAACTTTGAATCTTATTACATTTCGAACAGTCCTGAGACTGGCATGTGGCTATGTTGACCACCTGGGCTATTCGTTTTTCAATTTTTTTTTTCATCAACCAATTTAAACTTGTAATGCTGTCGCCAGTATACCTTGGTCTTATTGCTATTGCTGCGGATCTTGTCTTTACTGGTCTACTCTCAGTATGGATGGTGAGCGGTTGTACAGCAGCCTTTTGCATTAGGATGGCTAAATTGGATTTCTGAACTCAACAGAGGCCTCATGTCGACAAGAACAGAAACGGACAGATCGATGCCAGCGAAGTGACCCGTATATCTGATGCACCACATGAGTAAGAGAAATCTTCCATTCTTCTTTTCTTAACATTGAAACCACCCACCCCCACCCTTCAGTGTCGTCCCAGTTGCAAACTCACTATTTGACATGACAACAGTCCCACTCGTCACCGTCCTCTTGAACTCATGGCAATTCGCATTCTGTTATGGTCTAATGGCTGTCCTGACTTGCAACCTCCTGCTCCCAACAGACTCTCCTATTTCCTGGATCGCCGCAGTTTGGATCACATTCCTATCCCTCATATTCATGTGCGCCTTCTGTAACAATGGAATCCACGTTGCAACTACACACAAGACGCATTTCGTGTATTACTTGTGCGGGTTTATTCCCATGGCCATGTTCAGGTCGAATCCACCCACATCCGATGTCTGGATTTTGGTTGTCGTGATTATCGCACGACTGTTGCTTTTCGTGGGGATGAAGTACTACGTATGGCCAAAGTATCCCATTTTCTACCGCCTGGATCCCTTATTCAAAAGAGACCTAAACAATGAGACATTGATTCCGTTTTCAACCCCCGAAAGTGTGGAAGCGGATCCCGAGCTTGCCGCGACACTCGAACGGACAATGAGTTTCAAAAAGAAAGAGTTGAAGAACTTGGTGGATTTGCATATTCCGTTCCCGACCTATGAGATTCTGAATATTAATGTATCGAGTTGGTTTACGGGGGGTGCTGTTGTTGCGTGGATTGTTTCTTGTGTTGTAACTAAAGCGATTGGTGGTGATGGGAATGTTTCGGATGCCGTGGTTTTTGGTTCTGTTGCGGCGGTTTCGGTGGTTGTTGTGGGGGTGTTTGTTTGGTTTGTCCCTATGAAATCTGAAGTTAGCAAGTGGATCTCGTTGACGCATTATTATCCAAGAACTACGGCAACGCTATGTTTCATTGCTGGTGCAGTTTTAGTTTCGACACAGTTGGTGGTTGCGAGGAAAGGTGACGGTGCAGCACTTGGTGTTGTCATCGTTGCCCATGCTTTCCATCTAATTGGGATGGGGCTGTATGCGTTTGCTTATGCTGCTGTTGTTCGGTATTTTGGGTTTGCAGCGAGTTTCAAGAGGTTGTTTTCGTTTGTGGGTGGACATGGAGGGGTTTTCATTGGCACAGCAGGAAAACGAGCGTATGTCTGAAAAAAAAACTGATCAATAGAGTATAAATTGTGGCTATACGTGTGTGTTTATTTGCATTTCAAATGTCGCACTGTCATCAACATATCAAATCAAATTGCGCAAATAAATACTCAAACGAATCTTTGCCATTGTCCACACACAAAACAACAAAAAAGCAAACCTTCCAAAATATGCCAAAAAAGATTGTCGTGACCGGTGGAAACGGGTTCATTGCGTCCCACGTTATCCAACAACTCTTGGAATCGCCTCAAAACTACAAAGTCACAGCCACAGTCCGTTCCATCTCCGCCAAAGGATCAGCCATCACTGCGTTCCCAGGCGCTGCTGAACGATTGACGTTGAAAGAAGCCGATCTAAATAATCCCGAGTCGTTTGACTTCCTGAGTGGTCATGATGTTGTCCTCCACCTCGCATCTCCTTTTACTTTGACTGTGAAGGATAATCAAAAGGATTTGGTTGATCCAGCAGTGAATGGAACGTTGGCGGTTTTGAACGCTGCGAAAAAGGCTGGGAGTGTAAAGACTGTTATTGTGACTTCTTCTTTGGCTGCAGTGACTGAAAGTAAGTAAGATGGGGAATACCCTGTTTCTTTTTTGTGTGTTTGTGTGACTCAAGGCGGGCGCGACAAAGGGTTGTTATTAATCCGCAATATATTTTAAACAGAGCCGCATGTGGGGAGAATCCTTGACGAGACTGTATGGAATCAAGACTCAACCGTTGACTGGAATCCCTACTACTATTCCAAGGTTGCTGCAGAGCGGGCGGCGTGGGACTTCATGGCTGAAAATAAGGATACAGTTGGATTCAAGTTGATTGTAAGTAGGATAATATTGGCTCGCTCGTTATTTAATTGTTATTTTTTATCGTATTTAGACTATTCTTCCTGTGTTTGTGATTGGTCCAGCACACACGTCCTCAATCAATGAATCTGTGCAAACGGTGATGAATATCATTAAGGGAGGATTCCCAGTCCGCGTCAATCTGTGGTGGCCATATGTAGATGTTCGAGATGTTGCTGCCGCGCATATCTTGGCATTTGAAAAGGATGTTGAGAGTGGAAGATACATTGCAACTGGCGATCGTACAATCAACATGTCTGAAGCTTGTGACATAATCAAAGAGAGACACCCGGAATTCAGCAATATTCCATCCATGACTGCTCCCAATATTCTTCCGTGAGTATTCTGAAAAAAAGAAGAAAAGATCGCGTATGGCAGTGGGGACCCTCGGAAATGACTAAACGTGAATTCCTGACAGATGGCTCCTATCATTTGCTCAACCGACTGGAACAGGAAGTTACCTTCGTAGCAATTTGAGTAACGAATCTGGTTATGAAGTGAGCAACCAAAAGATCAAGACAGCCCTTGGAATCACGTTCCGCCCAGTAGAAGAATCAATTGAAGACACTGTGCAGGATTTGATCAAGTGGAAACACATTTGAAAAACTTTTTAGTTGTTTTTCTGTTTGTTGTTGTTTTGGGAATAACATTGATTAGACTTTGAACCTTTTCAACATTTGAGCCCAGGTTGATGTGAGACGCAATTTGAGACGCATCTGCCACAAAAAAACACAAAAAAAGAAAACGCCCGCACTGAATGTCTGGCAGGCACAACAACTTTAAGTCTATGTGTGGTTTGATCTGTGATCTGGGCTTAACTTTTCTCCCTCATCGGACTTGCAAAAAAAAAAAAGAAAAAAAAAGAAAAAAAAAGAAAAAGAGAGAGTGGAATGTGCACTGAGACTGTAGACAGATCAAACCGAAGCGGCATTGATGTGTTTTATCTCGCTCGTTGATTTCTTGGAATTGCAGCAGTCCAATTTAAAAACCAAGCAATTCCATTTCGCAAACCACCTTGAAATCGAAATCAATCACCAACAGCAAATGCTCGCCAGCTTCCTGCAACGGCGCAAGAGCGTCTCAGCGTCGGCGTCGCCCACGCCGGGCGCGCCAGCCACCCCGACTCCGACTCCGACTCCGACACCAGCGCCGACGCTCAAGAAGCAGCCCAGCGGCGACGGCGCGGCGTTCTTCCTGAAGCGCAGCCGCAGCAGCCGCAGCTTCGCGCGCGCCAGCGTCGTGCTGCCGCCCGCGTCGCCCGAGCCGGCGCCGCTGAGCGCCACGGGCCGCAGCGCCCGCACAAGCGTGGCGCTCGCGGCCAGGCCGGCGTCACTGGTGGGTGCGGCCGCGGCGGCCAAGCCCGACGAAGCGGCGGCGGCGGCGTGCGACCCGCAAAAACTCACCGCCAGTGTGGCTGATGAACACCCCGAGACCATTGCTGCCGCGGTGCCGGATCAGTCTGAAGCGGTGGTCGAAGAAGAAGTCGTGGTCGTTGTTGACGACGATGCGGAAGAAGAGGGAAAAGTCGCTGCTGGCAAAGACGCTTCCTCCCCTGCTGCTGATGATGCCCCAACAAGTCCCACCACGCCTACCCCTACCACCCCCACTACAACAGCTGTCTCTCCTCCTCCTCTTGATATCCTTCCCACCCCACCAACCGCTGTTGACACTGCCGCTTCCACCGACACCAACACCTCCGCTGGCACTGTCCAATTAGACGTCTTCAACTCACTCACAACCATGGGATTCACTTTCTCGGAAACAACAACCCCAATCACAATCAAGGGTGATCGCAGATCACTCCTCGCAGCAGCTGCCCAAACACCCGAACCAGCAGACCCACCACGACCTTCATTCGCTTCCTCTTTAATGACCCCAGAACCACCACGACCGCGAGCCTCTGTCTCCATGGAACCAAATCCATACAGCAGAGACAACCAATACGGTCCAAACAAACCAATGAATTCTCATCAACTGAGAATGGCCGATTTGCTTTGGGCCGATTCTTTGATGGCTACAATGTGTGCCGGTTTTGAGGAGAAGGATTTGGCAAAATGTTTGGCGCCATTTCATGATCATTGTATGTTGGTTGTTTCTACTTCGGCTGTTCCAAGGTTGGGGAAGGAAAAAAAGAGGGTTATTTATTATGGTTGGAAGGAGGTTCAGAATTGGGTGAATGGTGAGAATTTCTTATAAACGCCGAAGGCGTTTTTCAGTTTTTCGCCGAAGGCGGATTCCTACCGCCGAAGGCGGTCTGTACCCGCCGAAGGCGGATGTTTTTTTCCGCCGAAGGCGGATTCCTACCGCCGAAGGCGGATGCCTACCGCCGAAGGCGGTCTCTATCGCCGAAGGCGGATGCCTACCGCCGAAGGCGGTCTCAACCGCCGAAGGCGGTGTAGTTCTTTTTTTAAATCCAACAATACATGACTACCGCCGAAGGCGGTGTACTTCTTTTTTTCAATCCAACAATTCATGACAGTGTATCCATATCAAATTTTCATTCTTAAGCAATACATCCATACCACACATCCATACCAATACCATACACAATTACTAATCCAATACTATCACACACAAAGAATGCTTTGAAAGAGACGTGAAACTACGAGTAGAAAGCAAACTGACGGGTCTAACATTCCGATCGGATCCTGGCGCACTCGAATTTGAAGTTGCTGAAGGAGTGTACAGTGGTTCATTGAAGGGTTCTATGGAAGACTATTTGGTCAAGACAATGTCAATGATTCTGACAGAGTTTGACGAAAACTGATTTTTTTGGGGGGTGGTTTTCTTTTCATTTCTTACCTTTGTTTTTTACAACAAACAACTATAGTTTCTTTTTCTTTCTCTTTCTCTTTTGCTCTTTTTTGTGTTTTCTTTTTTTGCTCTCTTTTGTCGTTTGTATGAGTATCTTGATAAAAAATAGTGAACTTTATTTCATCGTTTAGTTTATTTATCATATATTTTAGTCGTACCTAGATGGCACTCACACTACACACGGACCTGGGCGACTTGAAAGTCGAAATCTTTTGCGAAGCAGTTCCACGGACAGCAGAAAACTTTCTGGCATTGGCTGCCTCTGGATACTATAACAACAACTTGTTTCATCGAAACATTAAAGGATTCATGGTTCAGGTAATACAAAAGCAGTACAAAAGTTTTTTTTTGCTCAATGTCCGCCATACGCAAAGAACCTCTCAGAAAGTTTATAGCTGGTGTGGTGGGTGTTGTGTCCATAATCAGCGGGAGGGCAGTTTTTTGAAACCACGCAACTACGCACAATAACTGAATTTGGTAGACGGATTATTTGGGGAGCAATGGAAGTCGTTGTTTTTGATATCTCTCAATGTCTTGTTTCTCTCGCTCACTCGCCACACTCTCATTCACTTACTGGTCGACATGCACTTTGGCCACATTATTCTAAACTCAACCAACAACAAAAAAAAAACACACACACACAAGACCGGCGACCCTTCCGGAACCGGAAAAGGCGGACAAAGCATCTACGGACACCCCTTCCCCGACGAAATCAAATCCACCTTGAAACACAATGCACGCGGGATCCTCAGCATGGCCAACAAGGGCCCCGACACCAACAAATCGCAATTCTTTATCACGTATGCAAAGCACAGTCATTTGGATTCAAAGTATACTGTGTTTGGGAAGGTGATTGATGGGTTTGATACGTTGGATGCTATTGAGAAGGTTCCAGTGGATGGGAAGTCGAATCGGCCGGTTCAGGATGTTCGGATAAAGAGTGTTACGATTCATGCGAATCCGTTGGCTGCTATGGGCAGTGCGGCGGCCTGAAAATGAGAATCTAATAAAATAATAAAATAAAAAACCTCGACAACAATGTCAACTCCCTCTCAATTCTAAACCCGTTATACTATATACGAAAAAGACAAGAGTCACCCCTCTGGAACCGACAGAGAAATCTGGTAGGTGTTTTTTTTACAATTGTAATTAATTTTTTAGTTGGTTCTTCCTATTTGTTCAATAAAGTATAGGTGTTTCAAGAATCTTTTTCTTTGGTATCGGTGGTATATAAAACGCGAAGAGACAATCTGGAATTCATGAATTGCCAACAACGAACTGCCCATTTACTTTGCAGATGCGGACGCAACAAAGCACCCAAATCTCGCGCCGCGCTCGCTTTCCATAAAAGCTGCGCGTGCTTGATTTGGAAGATGGATCATGGCTGGAGCGGCTGATGATGTTGAGGGTGATTTTATGGATCGTGATGAGAGTGTCGATGGCGTTTTAGCAAGGGTGAGTGACAAATTGCGGAGTTTGGGGAACCGAAAGTGAAGGGCGTCAAATTTAACTTTGGGTGAATTGACAATTTTTAATGTTGTGGCTGACGTTGTGAAATCGAGCAGTCAGGTTTTTTTGTTCTTTAAAACTTTCAACCACACACTTGTCATTACTTGACCACTTGTTTTTTACAAATGCGAGATTCATCTCATGAAAACTCATGTTTCTTTCTTTTTTTTTTTTTTTTTTTTTTTTTTTGAGAGCTTCGGGATTCCGAAGCCCTTCCGTTCCAGACCCCGCTTTAGTCGCTCACAAATAATTATAAAGCATTCAATGTACTGAATTGAACCATCGGAAAAAGAAGGGGAAGACCTAAAAATAAATCGGAAACTCGCCACCACCACCCGGTTCAAAAAAATGCCCGAAAAACCAGGCAAGGAACCGCGACGGCGCACAGGCGATCGCACAGCAATGGCTTGTCAGGCATGTCAGACGTCCCACGTGACGTGTTCCGAGGAGCGGCCGTGTCAGGTAAAAAGGAAAAAAAAGGGGGGGAAAAGATGATTTGAACAACTTTTGTTTTCTTTTGGGGATAAACAGCGGTGTGCAAAGCGGGGGATTCCTTGTGTCGACGGACAACGGAAGCGGGCGAAATACCTCGAGATTGTCCCGGGTGCAGCTGTAGCTGCGGGTTCGGGGAGCACGAGTCAGCAGCAGCAGCAGCAAGTCCAACAACAACAGCAACAGCTACAACAGCTGCACACACAAGCTTTCTTTGATGCAACCTTCGACGATGACGACGATCCGCTAAACAACAACAACAACAACACAGCCACCACGTCAACTCCGCCCAACACTGGCCTCATTCCAAATACAAACCCACTTCTCGTACACAATGGGTTCGGCTCAGAATCCATAAACAATGAGTTCTCGTTCCTCTCCAATATGCTTGATTCAAATGCAAGTGCGGCGGCGGCGGCGGCAACACATTTGCATCTCCAGTCACATAGTTTTGCTCCTGATGGCGTGTTACCGCCACATCATCAGCATCAGCAGCCAAGCGCGCAACCGACAGGTGTTGTTGTTGATTTGGCGCGGAATGATATTCTGGTGAGGAAGGCGAAGCGCGTGTATCGGGAAGTTGTGCGGCCGTATGATTATAGGGAAGGGTATCATTACCTTGTAAAGTATATCGCAGAAAGGTGAGAGTGTATTGTGATGGATATGGTTCACCTTTTTGACTTGAAAAAAAAAAAAAAAAGAATGGAAAAACAAGACATCATGAGAATCTGTGGATCACTTGCGAAATTCCGACCCTCTTTCATGGCTGTGATTATGAACTTGTCGGAAGAAGATTTGGTGTTTATGGAAAAGTGTTTTCAACGGACATTGATTGTGAGTGTCAATTTAACGTTGATTTCGGATAATCAACATTGATTGCTAAAACAAAACACAGGAATACGAAAAACTCATTACCTATTCGGGAACTCCGACCGTAGTATGGCGCCGTTCAGGAGAAATCAGTCTTGTTGGCAAAGAGTTTTGTCTCTTGACTGAATGGCCACATGAAACCTTGATTCCAGCAAACAACAATAATGGAGGAAGTATGAGTAACAGCAACCTTCAACAGCAACAACCGCAGCAGGGAACTACAACTTCCAGCACATATATTTACCAACTCATGGATGCGAAAAGCGTAATTGAGTACTGGGAGCGATTCGCAACGGCAGCATTCGACAAGAACTGTAGCTGGATGGTAAAGTGTGTGTTAGTGAGTCCGCATGGCCGCAAGATTCCGTGTTCGGTCTGTTTTACCATCAAGCGCGACATATTCGATGTTCCTTTAGGTATATATCTTTACTGATTTATTGTACGAAGTGCTGACTGCTTTTGCGTGCAGCTGTGATTGGCAACTTCTTGCCGCTGTTCCAGACGCGCAAGGAGTGACTACTCTTTCTTTCTTTCTTTTTTTTGCTATAAAATAAAAAACACACAAAATGTCTGACACGACCAGCGCACCCGTGCTCGCCGGGCTCGCGGCGGCCGTGGCGCAGTCGGCGGGCCTCGCGACGAAAGAGCTTTTCTACCACGTGGCGGCGGACAAAGCGGCGGCGGCGGCCGTCGGCGGCAGCGCGGCGACGCTGCTGGCGCTGCTGAACCACGCGCTGCGCTGCGCGTCGCCGTCGGCGCCGTCGCTGGCGTCGGCGGACGACGTCGCCGACCGCTTCGACGGCGTCGTTGAGGGCGTCGACCGGCTGCTGGAACAGGTCTGCCTTGTCGCTCGAAGCTAGGACTCGGACTAAATCTGAAATAAAAACAAGGCCGATTCGTGGATCGATCGCGTCAAGGCGAGCAAGAAGGGCAAGGCGCTGCCGCTCGCTGGTGCGCCTGCGACTCTCTCTGCGTCAACTCCTACTGCAACAACAACTACAAAACAATCCACTACGTCTCGTCCACAGCTCGCATTCACTGACACGATCGACAACTCAAACTCTGGTCTCTTTATCCCGAAACTCACTGAGAAACATTTTGCTTCGAAACCCCTGGATTCTAATTCAAAAAGCCATCCATATCAGTTTGAAATCGATTCTATCGTTTATCCTCAACATGTTTGGAATCTGCGGCCTGAGATTATGTATTCTTCTCTGGAAGAGACTCCTTTTACTTTTGTAGAGACTGAGGCGGCGTTTTTGGATTTGTTGAGTGTTTTGGAGACTGTCGAGGAGATTGCGGTTGATTTGGAGGTATTGTTTACTTCAACGCCGTAGGCGTAACGCCGAAGGCGTTGGAATTTTTTTTTCTGTTTCTCACCGCCGAAGGCGGGAGTTTACCGCCGTAGGCGGATCCCTCCACTGGAAGCGTTTTCTGTTTCTCACCGCCCAAGGCGGGAGTTTACCGCCGTAGGCGGATCCCTCCACTGGAAGCGTTTTCTGTTTCTCACCGCCCAAGGCGGGAGTTTACCGCCGTAGGCGGATCCCTCCACTGGAAGCGTTTTCTGTTTCTCACCGCCCAAGGCGGGAGTTTACCGCCGTAGGCGGATCCCTCCACTGGAAGCGTTTTCTGTTTCTCACCGCCCAAGGCGGGAGTTTACCGCCGTAGGCGGATCCCTCCACTGGAAGCGTTTTCTGTTTCTCACCGCCCAAGGCGGGAGTTTACCGCCGTAGGCGGATCCCTCCACTGGAAGCGTTTTCTGTTTCTCACCGCCCAAGGCGGGAGTTTACCGCCGTAGGCGGATCCCTCCACTGGAAGCGTTTTCTGTTTCTCACCGCCCAAGGCGGGAGTTTACCGCCGTAGGCGGATCCCTCCACTGGAAGCGTTTTCTGTTTCTCACCGCCCAAGGCGGGAGTTTACCGCCGTAGGCGGATCCCTCCACTGGAAGCGTTTTCTGTTTCTCACCGCTCAAGGCGGGAGTTTACCGCCGTAGGCGGATCCCTCCACTGGAAGCGTTTTCTGTTTCTCACCGCCCAAGGCGGGAGTTTACCGCCGTAGGCGGGTCCCTCCGCTGGAAGCGTTTTCTGTTTCTCACTGCCGAAGGCGGGAGTTTACTGCCGTAGGCGGGTCCCTCCACTGGAAGCGTTTTCTGTTTCTCACCGCCCAAGGCGGGAGTTTACCGCCGTAGGCGGATCCCTCCACTGGAAGCGTTTTCTGTTTCTCACCGCCCAAGGCGGGAGTTTACCGCCGTAGGCGGATCCCTCCACTGGAAGCGTTTTCTGTTTCTCACCGCCCAAGGCGGGAGTTTACCGCCGTAGGCGGATCCCTCCACTGGAAGCGTTTTCTGTTTCTCACCGCCCAAGGCGGGAGTTTACCGCCGTAGGCGGATCCCTCCACTGGAAGCGTTTTCTGTTTCTCACCGCCCAAGGCGGGAGTTTACCGCCGTAGGCGGATCCCTCCACTGGAAGCGTTTTCTGTTTCTCACCGCCCAAGGTGGGAGTTTACCGCCGTAGGCGGATCCCTCCACTGGAAGCGTTTTCTGTTTCTCACCGCCCAAGGCGGGAGTTTACCGCCGTAGGCGGATCCCTCCACTGGAAGCGTTTTCTGTTTCTCACCGCCCAAGGCGGGAGTTTACCGCCGTAGGCGGATCCCTCCACTGGAAGCGTTTTCTGTTTCTCACCGCCCAAGGCGGGAGTTTACCGCCGTAGGCGGATCCCTCCACTGGAAGCGTTTTCTGTTTCTCACCGCCCAAGGCGGGAGTTTACCGCCGTAGGCGGATCCCTCCACTGGAAGCGTTTTCTGTTTCTCACCGCTCAAGGCGGGAGTTTACCGCCGTAGGCGGATCCCTCCACTGGAAGCGTTTTCTGTTTCTCACCGCCCAAGGCGGGAGTTTACCGCCGTAGGCGGGTCCCTCCGCTGGAAGCGTTTTCTGTTTCTCACTGCCGAAGGCGGGAGTTTACTGCCGTAGGCGGGTCCCTCCGCTGGAAGCGGATATTCTTTATTTGTTCTGGATAGTCATATATCAGGGCGTGCTCTTCTTTCTTTGTTCCATTGTTTCTCAAACTTACTTCACACTCCCAACACAGCACCACGACTACAGATCCTTCCAAGGCTTCACATGTCTCATTCAAATCTCCACACGCAAGCAAGACTACATTATCGATGCCCTCCTCCTTCGTTCCCACTTACCTCTCCTCAACAAGGTGTTTGCGAATCCAAACATTCTCAAACTGTTTCACGGCGCTGAATCAGATATCGTTTGGCTGCAACGCGATTTTGGGGTTTATGTTGTCGGCATGTTTGATACCTATCATGCTTCGCATGTGTTGGAGTTGGAGGCGCATGGGTTGGCGTTTTTGTTAAAGTATTATTGTGGAGTGGATACAAACAAAAAGTATCAGATGGCGGATTGGCGTGTTAGGTGAGTAATTATGGAGCTGCGAGGCCGACCCCATCAATTTTCCTAACTCAAATACTGAATACTTTCAAAATTGAACAAAGACCCATCCCCAAAGAAATGATCAAGTACGCGCGAATCGATACACACTATTTACTTTACATTTACGATCGAATGCGGAATGAAGTCTTGGAAAAGGATTTGGACAGCAAACAACCACTCCGCGTGGTTCTCGAACGAAGTGCTAGAACAACTTTGAACTTGTATCAAAAAGAAGTGTATGATGCTGAAACTGGGGAAGGACCGAATGGATGGGCCAGTTAAGTACATTTACCCTATTTACTACTTGAACCACTTTTGGTTTGTCAAAACTCATATCTCTATTCGTTTCTCCAAAACAAAATATAGATCATTTGCGAAAAATCAATATCCCAATGACACCCATCCAACTTGCCGTCTACAAGGCCATCCACGCCTGGCGCGACCATATCGCACGTCTCGAGGACGAATCCGTGCGTTACGTGACCCCGACCAACATGCTCACAAACATTGCCGTTGAACTCCCTTCCACCCTGAAGGCTCTGCAAGGATGCTGTCACCCCATGATGCCCAACCTGATGAAAGTGTATGCTCAGGACGTTTTGCTGTTGATTGAACAAACACGGTTATCTGAATTGGAAAAGTTGAAGGCGAAAGACGAGGAAGCAATGAAAGTCATCAATGAACTAAGTGGAGGAAAGGGTGGCTCATTGGCAACACCTACAGGACACGTCCGTTTCAATGAATCAACATCATCAACGTCCCAGAACTCTGCTACTACTACTACAACAACCACTCCTTCAGCCAAACCCACAAGAACAAGTACGAAAACCGCCTTAAAATCCGTCACATTGGATCCCCCGCTTCTTACCTCTCAAAAACCAACTGCAGTAATTACCTTCAATCCCAACAAGATCAAAACCAATATCATTGTATCCTGGAAAACCACTGAATCCCTAGGATCCATGCTGATGCCTCGCGGTGGAGCCGAATGCACAGCTCTCGCTGAAGCGGAAGCGATCCGTGCCTCGTTGTACCTTGTCCCGCCTTCATTTGCGAAAAAACGAAGCGCAGAAGACGACGACGGCGATGGATTGGAAGGAATGCCGAAACTCAAGAAACCACTGTTTTCTACTGCGGCCCCTGCACCGAAAGAAAAGAAGGTGACGATGGAGAGTGTGGTTCCAGTAGGGAAAGCGCAAGTCAAAGCGGGTGTTGCTCCTGCAAGTGTTTCGGAAGCGTTGAAGTCGTCCTTGTTGTTTGATGAAGCGGCGAGAAGGGAAAAGGCTGGGTTGAAGAAGGAAGGAGACGGGTCAACAAAGACTGTGATTCCTGCGTTGGAAGGGGAGGCGTATGTGTATCCGACTGTGCAGGAGGATGTCATGTCGCTTGGGGGTGATGATGGGTTTCGTGGGAAAGGGAAAGGGGGGAGAGGCGGGAAAAGTGGAAGGGGTGGGGCGGCAGCAGTGTTCAACCCGTATGGTGTTGTTACACAGGATGTGCAGAATGTGGGTACTGCAAAGGGTCCAAAACAGTCAAAAGGAAAGTCGACAACCTTTCGAAAGTAAAACAAATATATGTCTTTGAATCAGGCTATTTGATCGTGTTTTGCGATTTATTCATGAGTTCCTTTAATTTTGAAACTCCCATTCTTAAAAATCCCCTCGTGCCAACGACCAGTGATGATAAACCCGGTAGAAGTGACTTCCAAAGTTCCTTGATGAATGGTCTTGTTAAAATAATTCCTCTTGTAAAAGGTCACCTTGTCATGAAAGTAAAAACCGTCTAGAGTAAAGGGCCCGTTATCCTCTGTCCCTTCCGCCTGAAGAATGTTACTCTTCAGAGAAAACGAATAAAATGTCATTCGTGTTGTCATGAACATTTCTTTGTATTTCCCTGTCACACTCCCGTCATCAAAAAGAGGCGCTTTGAACAAACGTCAAAACATTCAACAGCCATGAAAAAAAATTTTTGCACGCACCTTCTGGCTCTGAGGCTTTTGCTGCGTCCAGTTGTGATGATAATTCGGCAAACTTGCGTTGTAGAGCTTCATGTTGCTTTTGCATCTCCTTTGCCTCCTTCAGGCGCGCCTTGCGCTCTTCTTCATGTTGCTTTAGCATTTCCTTTGCCTCCTTCTGGCGCGCCTTGCGCTCTTCTTCCAAGGCTTTCGTCATTGAAGTCACAAGTTCCTGCATTTCAAGAAGTGCACGTTGATCCACTGCTTTGATCTCATCCACTTTTGTGAATCTGGAATTGAACGGAACGCTTTCGATAAACTGGAAGAGTTTTTTAGTGGGTGCCCATGGTTTGCCTCTCTTGAAAGCGGCTTTGGGTTCATAATGAATCATTGAAGGGTCCAGTTTATGCCCACAAGCTTTTCAAACCAAAAAAAAAAAGAACATTAACGAAGCGGTTTAATAAGAATCGTGATGTTTTTTTCAAGGATAAAATATAAATACTTACCCTGTTGAATAAGACCCTTGGAATCTGTAAGGTTTTGTACATCGCCAAAGTCGCCAAACAATGCATCCCAAACCTCCTCCTCCACTTGATTGACCAACACCCCAAATTCAATAGAACTGTCGCCGTGAATAGCGTCAAGAACCGTTTTCATTGTCGTGAGATCCTCGTACAGAACCATGCCTTGCTGAATCGTCACGACAAACACCAGCTTAATAAAAGCACCTTCTTGTTCGAGACCTCTCTTGATTTCAGAAGCAGCCTTTTGCTGTCGGATGGGATCAGTAAGTCCTGGGGTGTCACCGTAAGAGACTCCATCATGTTGGACACACTGGAATTCTTGCGTCAAGGCACCCCCGAATGTCATTCCAGCCTTGAAAGTAACATCTCCGCGGTAGCCCTTTCTTTTGAGTAGAGCATTCAGGATGGAGCTCTTGCCTCGTCTTGGATTGCCCACCAACAGAATGGCTTTCATTGAGGGAGTCAACCACAAAAATGACCGCCTCACCCCTTTTTAACGTTTTTTTTTTAGTTGGAGAAAATTTTTTTGGGTTCAAGTGGTTCAAGTGGTTCAAGGGAGGCTTTGCTGGAGAAATTTTTGGGTTCAAGTGGTTCAAGGGAGATTTTTACTGCAAGTGGTTCAAGGGAGACTTTGTTGGAGAAATTTTTGGGTTCAAGCTTTTTGGTTCAAGGGATTCCTTCCAGGATGCTTCCAAAAAGTTGTCGAAAAAATAAAATAAACAGCCAACAACAAATGACCCGCCACCTTTTGGTTGCCGGGAACCCACGAAGAGGGAAAAGCTCAATCCTCAACTCCATCCTTGTTAGCAAGGGGTTGTCCCAGCCCGGCGAAGGATACTTCAAGTCTGGAATGTCCTTTTCTGGGGGTCTAACCAAAGAAACGCAGTGCATGAGAACCGCAGATATGGTTTACATCGATACGCCTGGTCTTGCGGACCCCAGGATGGAAGACAAGGCTGCCGACGAGATTACCAAGGCTTTGAAGTCGGGTGGTCACTTTAGAATCATTTTTGTGGTATCATTGCAGGCGGGTATGGTTTTCAATGAAGATCTCGTTACCATGAGCCGCATTTTGGATTCAATCTCTACAAATGTAACGTTTGCTGTTGTGGTGAATCAAATTCCGGAAGACGTTTGGGCTGAGCTCAATTTGGAGAGAATTGGACAAATGAGGGCATTAATCAACTCTGGTGAGTTTTGAAATTGGATTATCGCCGCATCTTTTGCCTCTTTTTTTTTCTTTGTGTGATTTGGTTTGGGTGGTCGCTCTGTGTTCAACTTACCTTGCATTACCTTCAGGGATGCACAAAACCCATCTCGTTTTCCTTGAAAAAAGAGACGACAGAATCCCTACTGGACAGCGCTGGCAAGCCAGCCCAAGCCTCTTGGAATTCATTGAATCAGTTCCTGATACGTTCATTCCCGCCAATGCTGTTGGCAGGATTGGACCCAAAACGGATGCCCACGAATCACATATTAAATCTGCTCAAATCAAGTTTGAAGCTGAAATGGCCAGACTTCGCGATTCGCATGCGTATGAAATGCAACAAGCCGAGTTGGAGTATAGACGAATGGACAATGAGCAACGTGAGTTGACTCACCAGTATTTGGCGGCTCGTGCTACTGCTGCTGATGCTGAAAGTGCTGCTGCTAATGCGCAACAAGCTCGATCAATTCAGAACAAGAGCGGGACGCAGTCAACAACCAAAGTAGCAAAATCCAAGACTTGGCCCGCTATATTGGCCTTTGGTCCCGCCATCATCAGTTTTGCAGGGGTGCTGATAAATCTATTTTTGGGTGGCGGCGGCGGCGGCGGTGGTGGTGATTTTGGCGTCGATTCTTTCTGAGGCAGTAAAATTTTTTAAAGTAAAAGTCTTTAGTTCCAAATGGCTATGGATTATTTTATGATTATTACGAAACATACTTCGTTTAACACCGCCTACGGCGGTGTGACCCGCCTTCGGCGGTAAGACCCGCCTTCGGCGGTGAGACGCGCCTTCGGCGCTGACACTCGGCAAAAGTAAAAAAGAAAAACACCGCCCTTGGCGCTGTGGCCTTCGGCACTGCGGCCTTCGGCGCTGTGGCTTTCGGCGAAATTAAACCACCAAAAAAAAAACTCTTCAATCCGTCTCGAGAAGTCGTGATAAACATTCTTTATTTTATTTATTATAATCATTAAACAATACACACAACTAACTTCTCTCTCCAATCAACCAATCGCTTTGCCCAAATCATCTGGAGGATAAATACTCTGAGCAAAAGTCATCATTCTTTTGATGCTCTGAATCCATTTTCGTTGAGTTTCGTCATTCAAACCATGTGCGACATGGGAACTAGAAATTTTTTCGCGACCACTACGTTCGTGGATACCAACCATGGTCACACCGATGGGCCAGGGGGCATTTCCAATACTGAGACGCAGATAGGCGTCATTTGCCTTGAGGTATTCGCGGTCTTGCATGTGTTTGCAGATTTCCGTGACGCGCGCAACGACGTCGTTCTCGAGGGAGCCCTGCTTCAGCTGCACAAAGAACGGCTTCATGTACTCTGCAGTCTGCTCGCGCGTGGCCAGCGCAAAGCGCTTGTCCTTCGAGTCGGAGTCAGTCTCGTTCAGCGTGCGTTCCCACACGAGCAGAATCTTCTTGAAGTAGATTGCAATCAGGATGCGTGTCTTCTCGGGGTCGCGGTCGAGCAGCCGCTGCGAGATTGCGCGCGTGTCGACGGCGGCCAGCTGCGCCTCGAGCGCGGCCTTCGCCTGCGCCGCCGCGCCGCCGCCGCCGCCGCCGCCCTTCAGCAGCGTCTCCGCCAGCCGCGCGTCGGCGCGTGCGAGCAGCGCGCGGTAGTCGTTCTGGCCGCCGTCGCTGCGCTCCTCAGAGCTCTCGAGCGCTGTGAGCCGCGCCATGCGGTCCGCGTGCGTCTCGCCAAACAGCCGGATCGGAACGCCGCGCGCCCGGAAGCGTGCTGCGAGGTCTGCTTCCGGGATGCGCTTGGCGGTTGTTTCGTCTCGTTCTTTTTGTGTCAATGTGTTTGATGTGTTTGCTGTTGAAGCGGTCGGCGTTGAAGTCAATGTTGAAGCGTTCAATGAACTGTTCGATGCCGCTGCTGATACACTCGGGGCTGCCGCAACAGCCACGGGCGCTGCGTCAGCTGCCTTTTCGCGAGAAGCGGCAGCGGCTGCGGCTTCAGCCGCGGCTAGGCGCTCCACTTCGCCCCGCTTCATGTACTTGTTTCGGCCCGCTGCCGCCGCTGTCGGCTGCTCCTTCCGCTTGCGCTCAATCTCGGCTTTTAACTGTTCCATAGTTTTCTGATTTTCTTTTCTTTCTATTTATTTCTTTTCAATTCATTTTTAATATTTATTAAAAATGCCCAAAGTAAAGAGAGGCCGGAAGCCGCCGCCAGAAGGCTGGGATCTGATTGAGCCAACTCTCGAAGATTTGACTAAACAGATGCGTGAAGGTGAGTTTTTGGCAAATGAAAAATAAGTGAGAGAGTGAGAGATGGAGAAACAGAGTGAATGGGTCCGCAGTTTGACTGTGCACAGCCAGTTTACATCTCCATCTACCGTCAGCCAATGTCTGTCGCTTGTAGGCATTGCTCTTTCACTGGAAACATGGAGCAATGAACGAGCTGAATTGCCTTCTCTGTCTATCTCTCACTTCTCCCCTCTCCCTCTCCATCCTACCCCTCCGTCTCTAACATTTATTTAAACCACCAAGCCGAAAACGAAACACACGAAGGAAAAAGAAAAGTCGAAACATCATGGCCAATCTTTCAAATACACCACCAACGTTCTCGATACCTCTACGAAATGTACTACAAGCGCAAAGCAATCTCCAAAGAATTGTACGAATACTGTGTAAAGAATGGTCACGCTGATGAGAATTTGATTGCTAAATGGAGAAAGTCGGGGTATGAGAAGCTTTGTTGTTTGAGGTGTATTCAACCTAGAGATACCAATTTTGGTACGACTTGTGTTTGTCGTGTTCCGCGTGCGAATTTGGAGGAGGATAAGGTTATTGAATGTCTTCATTGCGGGTAATCTTCTTTTCTTCGCCGCCAAAGGCGGGAACTTACCGCCGTATTCTCGTCACCGCTGAAGGCGGTGTATTCGTTTTCTACTTCTTTCCTTCCTTCCTCTCAAACTCATTTTACATTCTTTTCCTCATCGCCGAAGGCGGGAACCTACCGGTGAATCTTCTTTTTTTTCTTTTCGTCACCTCTTTCTCGTCACCGCCGAAGGCGGTGTATTCGTTTTCTTCGTGATCTTTCTTTCCTTCCATCCACCGTCATCTATACCCCTGACAGTTATTCAACACACTCAATTTTTATTCTTTTCCTCACCGCCGAAGGTGGGAACTTACCGCCATAGGCGGTGGATCTTCGTTTTTTCTTTTGTCACCGCCGAAGGCGGTGTATTCTTTTTCTTTTTCTTTCCGTTCCTCCCGACATCTATACCGCCCAACCACCTTACAAGAAACTGATTTTACATCAAGGCGGGATCTTACCGCCGTAGGCGGTGAATCTTCTTTGTTTGTTTTTAGTGTATTCATTTTCTTCTTCATCTTTCCTTCCTTCCATCCAGCGTCATCTTTACCCCTCCAACCGCCTTTCAAAATACTCATAAAACATTATTTAGATGTCGCGGCTGTGCATCTGGAAGTTGATATCAAATTATTATTATTTCAGATACAAAATAAAAATTACTCCATTCACTTTACAAAAAAAGAAAGAAAGAAAGAAAGAAGAAAACTAAAATTCAAGACTATCCATGTATCTGCTACAAAGAAATTGTTACCTTCCAAAAAGAGGCAATTGGGGCTTGGAGAGTCCTTACTTAGTAATTTCCCCGCATACTTTAGTGACTTTACTTGTGAGTCCTTTTTTCCATGCCCGTTTCCCAAAAACCCGGGATTTCCACTTGTTCGAGTCAGCTTTATAAACCGTGGTTGACTTTTGATTGTCGTGGATAGTGACCCGAAAGTCGTGCAATTTTCTTTTGAACTTCGGCTTCCAAAAAAGTGATTGCGAAGCCGGTCGACTGGTTTTTCCCTGTTTTTTATGTAGAAGGTTCTATTTATCAATTACTTTCCCCATTCAATACTTCTTACTACCAATTACAAATAGATTGTTATTTCAATAAGTAGATGATCCTCGGCTCGACGACCGGCTTCGGTTGGTTTTGAAACAGCAAAGGAATAATTCCCCTCTTAAATATAGTCAAGTCTTAAAATATGGTTGCTATGCCCTTATTTATCTAAAGTCGGAAAATCCACCTTCAATTTCATTTTTTTCCCTGAAAATATTTCAAGACACCCTACGACAATGAATGGCAACAACAAACCACAACACAAGTTTGGCGCAACCTGCCACGTCTGCTTCGCAGGCGGGAGCACCAAAAAGTGCTCTGAATGCCGCGTTATTCGATACTGTTCAGAAGCCTGTCAAAAAGCCCATTGGCCCGCTCACAAATTAATGTGCAAGTTGATCCATAAGGCTGCAGAAGAGACTGCCGCCTTCCAACGGGCAAACGGGGCGGGAGTTGCCATAGTAGCCAACAGTCTAATTCCTGAGCAACATGACTTTTCCCGGGAGTTTCTCTGTTTACAAATTACTTGGAGTCCAGTTCGGCTTGTCCAAGCCAGCTACGTCAACGTGGATGATCTCGACGAAGATGACCCCCGAGTTATCCCTTTTGTGCATAGTGCTCGCCCACAAGAGGAAGCATGCGAAAGTGGACGCTTGGTTTTTACAATCTGGCAAGACTTTAACGACGGAAGTGTGATTCTTTGTTCCAAATCTCTATTCAATGAAAGAGATGTGGTTGGAAAATTGCAGATATTTGATGTTTCGAAACTGATTGCGAAA
This sequence comes from Obelidium mucronatum, assembly GCA_025765595.1. Classification (NCBI taxonomy): domain Eukaryota; kingdom Fungi; phylum Chytridiomycota; class Chytridiomycetes; order Chytridiales; family Chytriomycetaceae; genus Obelidium; species Obelidium mucronatum. Next base: position 2,828 of record JAIVFH010000187.1, on the reverse strand, counting down.
GTGAACAAGGGTGAGTTGCAGCACATTGAGGATTCTGGTTTTCATGGATCGCCTCAGGACGTGTCTGAAAAAAACGGAGAACATGCCGTCGTATTTTGGAAAGTTTTCTAGCAGCAGCAAATGAATATTGTGTAAATGAATGAAAGAAAGTCATAACCATCACAATTCCACTATGTCTTTATTCAAAAACAATGACAGAACAGGAACTTCGACAACGCAAACCTGAACAGCCAGCCGCTTCCACCACCGCTGCTCCTCCAAAGGCGAAAACCACCACAAAGACCGCCGTCAAAGGTTCCGCCTCTTCGTCCTGCGTTGGGTTCCTGGTTGCAGTGCTTCTGATGCTGGCCACAACTGCCTCAGTCTCTTTTGTGCTGACAAATTCACTCACTTTTGGATACAATCCACACAAGCTGTGGAAGTTGATTCCGGTGAGTGACGCGTTGAAAGATTGGGCGCATGGCATCAAGAGGGAGGAAGTTCCACAATCAACTCCTGCATCGACATCCCCATCAGCAGCGATCAACAATTCAGAGGTGCGTCGCAGCAGTGCTTCCCTCCTTCCTCTTGATGCCATATCTCTCGTCCATTCTATCTTCTTTTGTTTCTAAACAAATCGAAAACAGCGAAAACACATTACTCTCACGACAGCTGAACTCAAGCAATACGATGGTTCCGATCCCTCCAAGCCGATTTATCTCGCAATCAATGGAAAAGTTTATGATGTATCTGCTGGAGAAAAATACTATGGAAAGGAAGGCGGATACAAGTTTTTGCTGGTGTTGACGCTGCAAGAGCCTACATTACTGGATGTTTTGAAACGCACCTGATTCCTGATTTACGAGGTCTTTCTGAGGCGGAAATCGAGGTGAGCAGTTACCCACCCTTTTTTTTTCGTTTTTGGAAGAGAGGGATTCTAATGAAAAAGACTCAAAGTCCCTGAGTACGTGGTCTGACTTTTTACGAGAAGCACGACAAATACTTTTATGTTGGACAAGTAATCCACGACCCAATTCCAGAAGATGCTCCTTTGCCAGAACCATGCATGTGATTTCGTTGAATTTCATCCAACTTATCTCAACTTTATTCGCAATCGTTTTCCGATTAACTCATTAAAACATGATATTTGCCTCCTATTTCATAACTATTTATTTGACCATTTTTTATACATTTTTTTTTTTGGAAGCTTCTCAGCCCCTTATTTTCAAGCAGTCAACTGCAGTCTCAAGATTCTCCTGTTGATAACCAAAAATCCCCATTTCTCCTGATCTTGCTTTGCCATGGCGTCTTGCTTGGTTTCCAGGTACGCATTGAGGTGTTGTTCGGAATCAATATGGTAATGAACCACCAGGTAAACTTTCGAATCTCCTTCCTCACTCAACCAGTAAGTCCCGTTGGTTTGGGTTGGGTGAATACGTTGCATTTGGTGAATCCTGAATTTGGTTTGTGGTCAAGTTTGGACGATTAGATATCTATCCAACACTGTGCAGCTCAAAAAGCACATCCATCGGGGTGTGCATCGCGTATCCCCTTCTTTTTAATGCTCGGGGAGATACTAAAAAACGAGATCGTTCTACAATAACAAACCTTCAACTGTGGCACACACATTTTTGGTGAAGGTGGTCAAATAATCGAGATATGCACGAGCCTTCTCTTTAGGGACACTTAAATTGATCTCATAGATGATTGGAGATGTTCCTGCGCTGATCAGGTTGGTAAGAGAGTCGGTGGAGCTGAGTGTTGAAGCCATGTTCTTGAATTTTATGAGTATTTATAAAACAATTTTCTTCTGGTTTATTCAAAGCGTCGTCAAGCTATACCCGTTCAAAACCGATTGTCCTATGCGATTACTGTTTTGAAGAATTGAGTGGCTGGCTATTTATTTACCAGTTTGTATCTCTACATAAATTTCGTGGGCCACAGCCTCATCCGGCTAACACCGCCTCAAACAAAAAAAAGCTTTGCAGCAAATTCAGTCCCCAAAATGACACGGTTGACGGCGCATCCAGCACATGCAATTGCAGTGTGCTTTGTGAGTTACTTCTCTGGCCTGATCGCAGCGCTGCCATTCCAACAGCTGCTCATTGTTACGATCTGCCACCAAATTGACCGGGTGCAGACCTTCACCATCACTGACGATGAATACGAACGCTGTGCCAGACGCACGGATGTAAACTCTGAAATGGCCTCCTTGGTTCTTAACTTGAACTTGGCCGAGCAGGTAGCTATCAATGGTTGCAGTTTCATCTCTCAGCTTTCCGGGAAATCTGATACTCACCCTTCCTCCCCGTTCTCTGAAACAAGATCCCATCTATTATTGTTACAATCTTTGCTGGATACTTTATTGACAAAGTTGGACGCAGAAGCGCTCTGATTATCTCTCATGGTAATTGCGTTATTTGATTTTCATCTTGAATTTGTCATTTAATTTGATTACCTTTTTTTTTTTGGTCAGTTGCCCTGTTGATTTCTTCAATCGTGTATATGATTGCAGCTGTAAGACAGATTCCTACGAGCGTATTCATAGTACTCTACGTCCTTCTCGGCTGTTCCGGAAGCACCATGTTGACAGATTTGTCGGTGGCGAGTTACATCTCCATCTCCACAAATACCGTTACAAGAACTCAATATTTCATGATTCAATCTTGCGCTATGGTTCTTTCGTTGTGCTTGGGTCCCTTGGTGAGGCTTGTTGGCACGACTTATGGGATTCTATGCAGTGTTTGCACTCATGTTTACTCTGGTTGCTTTCTTGCTGATTTATCTGATTTTCTTGTAAGTTTTAGTTTTAGTTAAGTTTTAGTTGTTAGTTTTTTGTGACCATCTGA
>JAIVFH010000186.1:0-54419 GCA_025765595.1 Obelidium mucronatum | reverse complement strand
ACGTTTTCTGTCTTTGATGGAACTGGGGTTGTCATCGAACTGGACGTGACAGCTTCAAAACCAGACCAGTACTTGTGGTGAGTATAGCATCACTGGTTGCCACTTGAATTGGATAACTTGAGGCAATTGTACCAATTACGAAACTGAGAAATGCATGCTTTATCATCATTTTTTTAAGGAAGAGGATGCAGTAAAATTGAGGCTTTTATACTCTTGGACTTCTCCTTAAAAAATTTCGGTTGACATCATGTCTGATGAAGAGAATTTTTTTCATGCTGGTGGGATAATCGCGACTGTATCAGCAGTAGCTGAGAGCTTTAAAATTTAATAGTGACTTTTGATATTGATCTTCCCTTGCGGTCACGGGGCAATCTGGATGCGCTGTCAGACCAAATCTTGGCTGAAAGCTAACAGCAGGAATGAAGATTAACAAGAACAAAGTTTTGATTATTTCACAATATTAATATTTGACATGGAGCCTTTCAAATTCAAACTCTTCTCAGACATCCATCTCGAGCTCGGAGGACGCCATGCGCTACACCTCGAGCCGTACAAGTCCCTTTTGGATCCATGCGGCGCAGATTATTTAATTCTAGCCGGAGACTGTGGGAAACCTGGCTCGCCAGGCTATGAAGAATTCCTTATGCTCGCTGCGCCAGTTTTCAAGGCCATCTTCTTGATTCCCGGAAACCACGAGTACTACAACCTCACAAAGGAAGACGTCGATAGAGACACAACAATCTGGATTGATTCCCTCAACTTGTTGCTTGGCCACACCAAGAAACTTTTTCTGCTTGGCCACAATCAAGACTTCTTTGTTGCAGAATCGAATCTGAGAATCCTTGGATGCACTTTGTGGTCTCACCTTCCTGACGGCGAACCTCGGGCGCCATTGGAAAGTATCTCAACGACTTCCGGATGATTGGCACTCGCAAGGGGCGGACTGAGGCCGAAACACCGAGACGCATCACTGTGGACGACTACAACGCATGGCACAAAAGTGGATGTTGCTTGGTTGGAAGATCAGATCAATAACGCAAAGGAGAGGGGGGAGAGGATTCTAGTCATTATCCTCACCCTCCCACCTTCGAGCAGACTTCGGCACCGGAATTCAGGAGCGGACGATAATGTGATGAAGTTGCCTTTGCATCTGATTTGGAGCGGCTGTTTGGAGAAATGGTTGTTTGCTGGTGTTATGGCCACACTCACTTCACAAATGATATGGTTATCAAAGGAACGCGAGTTGTAAGTAATCAGCCTGGATATTTGTTCGAGCGAGGCAATAACAAGGGGTGGTTTCCCAAAAAAGTGATAACGCTTTGAAGAAGTTTGATTAAAAGTAATGGATATTAATTGAGCGGCAAGAAAGCTGAGACTGCTATTAGTACTGCACCCATCGTTGTTGAAAAAGTTAACAGCGGAAAGAATCATTAAAGCTGTCGATGACATACTCCATTCAAAATTAAAAACGATGTTGATTTCAGGTTATTGAAAACGATTTTCTATCCAGCACTACGGAAAAGGCAGTTCGTTCAATTCGATTCTTTTTCTTAATGTATGCATATGACTATTCTTCCAAAGTGTTTCATTTTGATTGCACGGGCTTGTGATTCAAGTGTGATTTTACCATCACATAGAATCCAGTTCATTACATACCTCGCGAGAGTGTTGCGGTAGGAGTATACCGTCTGCGTGCTCTGAATTTCTTATAAAGTGCTTCGTGAATAGTTGTAAAAATAAGGGTTCATGCAATCCACTCCCACGAGCTTGCTGGATCGCAGGGGGTACGGAACACATTGAAATCAACAGGTGTCAGTTTATAAGTTGGGATTAGTCCACGGGTGATGCATCGAGTCAGTATCCGAGGCAGGTAAGGAGCCGCCCTTGTGATGTTGGGAGGCTCCATACGGGCTTGTGAAAGTTGAAATGAGTTGCAAATGAAAAGACACCAGCGGCAATCAACCAAAATAGTCCCTCTCGGAAGCACCTTTGCGATTGTGAAAACTCTCCCTTATAAGCTTCTAGAACGCAAGCAGAACCAGGGTGCCCTCTCAGACGGGGGCGGAGATGTAAAATAAGAGAATTTTCCAAATATAATGTTTGATTAAATCGAAATTGCACAAAAAGAGAGCGAGATGGCGCTTTTCCCTTCACCAAAAACAATCTTCAAAATGCAATTCACTGCCATCGTTGCCATCTTTGCCGCCGCTCTTGTCTCTGCCAAGCCAGCTGGAACCACCACCACTGCTGCCGCCACCTCTGCCGTTGCCACCACTACTGCTGCTGCCACCACCACCACCGTCTACGGCGCCACTGCTCCAGCTGCTGAGACCACCACCACCACTGCTGCCGCCTACGTTGCCCCAACCACCGCTTACGTTGCCCCACAAACCGGTCTCTACTCTGGTGCCAACGCCATCACTGCTTCCATCGCCGTTGCCGCTGTTGCTGCTGCTCTCTTCTAAATTGAAAAATTGTGACCTTTGTGGAGCAGGCGTTTTTCAGTCTTAGCGACTGAAGGAGAGTCAGTTCCACTCTCGTTTTCCGTTTTCTCTCTTTAGATTTTTACTGTACACACTATGGCTGAATGATAGATGAATAAAAAGATTCAATGTGGTCTAACCTGTGATTTGATTCGTTTTCAACTTGGTGTGTGATTATCCTTAAACTGCTTGCGAAAGGACTTATGTGTCTACATCAGTTACGTTTTTGGCGACGATGTTCGATTGGCTAGAACGCCAATGCATTCAAGTGTGGTTGATGTCAGTGGGGGACGGCGGGGTTGAGGAAAACCTTGATGGGCCGCAACTGACTGAATCGAAAATGCAAGCTCGCCATCTGAACAAGTTGACCCAAATTGACCCGATGCTTGTTACGGCTTTAATTAATTGATTTGATTTGTGTATAAATAGAACCATGCAGACACGCAGTCAGGAACAAAAAAAAGACTCCAAAATGCAATTCACTACCGTTGTTCTTGCCCTCTTTGCCGCTGTTGCCTCTGCTCAAGGTACTACCACCACTGATGCCACCACTACCACCGCTGCTGCCACCACCACCACTGCTGCTGCGACTACCACTGCTGCTGCTACCACCACTGCCGCTGCTGCCACAACTACCACTGCTGGCTACGTTGCTGCCCAAGTTACCAGCGCCACCGCCCAAACTGCTCTCTACTCTGATGCTAAGGCTGTGTCTGTCTCTGTTGCTTTTGCTGCCGTTGCTGCCGCCTTCTTGTAAATAGAAGTGTGGACAAAGTCATTTACGCGTTTTTCTCATTTCGGGGTTATGCAAATTTACAATCCAATTCAGTTTATAGACAGTATTAATAAAATTGTTAACCGTTATTTTCTGCTTAATGATTGGACTCTGTAGCGTATTTCGGTTTGATAATATTGACGCATGATTGTCAGATGCTGTTGAAGGCAGTCACAACAACCCACATCGTTTTTTGCAAATACTTTGATGCGCTATGCTTAGATTATTTAACAGCTTTCATTAATATTATTTTCCTGCTTTAGATCAGTTTGACCACCTTAAATACTTAATGATAACATCGCCAACAATAGTAGTGCCGCCAGAGTGCCGCCGCTCGCACATGCACTATGAGTCATCGAATTCAGATGATTCCTAATTTCCAAAATCGTTTCCATGAGGTTGATTCCCCAAATTGGCCATGGCCCATTATCGAGTTTGTTCTCTTGTTATGGGTTTGATTAATTCAAATTGTATAAAAGGTGGACCCGTTTGTCTCGATAAAGTATCATAAACTCAGAACAAGTAATTTCCAAAATGCAATTCACTATCGTTGCCCTTGCCCTCTTCGCCGCTGTTGCCTCTGCTCAAGGTACCACTGTCGTCATGGGTGGTGCTACCACCACTACTGCCGCTGCGACCACTACCGCTGCTGCGACCACCACCACTGCTGCTTCCACCACCACCGCTGCCGCCACTACCACTACTACTGCTGATATCTACGGAGCTCCAGAAACCTATGGAGCTCCAGAAACCTACGGAGTCGCGCCAGTCAAGACTTCTGCTATTGCTGCCCAAACTGCCCTCTACTCAAGTGCGAACGCCATGTCTGCCTCTGTATCTTTTGTTGCCATTGTCGCTGCTTTCTTGTAAATTGGAAACTGTGATTAACTCATTTGAAGGGAAAATCTTTACCAGCGGCTATTTCATCGACCCACTTATAGACTTTTTTATCTTGCTTTAAAATAAATGCAATACCAATATTATCTACTTTGTCGAAAAAAACAACTATTATATTGACGTATTCGAAAATCGCGTCCAAGACACACCAAGCGACAAGTCATCTGCATCCAATGGTGAATGCTTCCACCCTACTGAGCCCAAAAGATCCGTTTCGTTGAGTAAGGATAATACATCTTCCCCAAATGAGATTGACTGAAATACGATTTCACGCAAGGACGCACATTCTGATAAACATGCAATTAACGCCATCAGTAACTCACGATCCGTAACTTCAACATCCAAAAACATCAGGCTCGACAGATTTTTACACAGTGGCAGTACTTCTACAGGGAAGCCTTGTACCGATCCAACATGAATCTCCGCCAACAACGGGAACTTTTGCAAAACATCCACAATCTCGTCAGGAATAGCCGTTGAAAAAGCCAGTCCACCGAGTTCAAGTTTCAATAGAGCTTCTGCAATTTGTTCCATCTCTTCATGGTCATCGTACCCTTCAAACACTCGCGGAATATGCAACATCTTGATGTAAGATTTAGCTTCCCCGAGTTTCTCCAGATATGCAGAAAATGAATCTCCCTCAAACGGATATTCTTGTGGATTCTCTTGTACGTAGACTGTTTTGGGGAGAAGCGGCAAGATATTGTCCAAGTACTCCAAAGAGCTAGGCACAATCGTTGCACTCCCCCCATAGCGTGTCAAGAGTTTGGTGAGCGAATATATTTTGAGTATGTGGCGCATGGGGATGTCTGTGGGAATGTGCTCATCCTCGTAGTCATAAACATCCGAGAACCCATCATCCGAGTTGGTTTCAGTTTCGTTCTTTTCAAGGCTTCCGCACGGGAACTCAAAGTTGGGCCAGAGAAGTGTAGGCCCATCGTAGTATCCAGGGAAAGCTGTGCCCACATCGTAGATGGCTTTGGAAATGTGTTTGTACGACGGAATGGCATGGCAGAAGGGGAGGATGGTTTCCGAATCGATAAAGCAAACAATTCGATCTAGAACTTCGGGCGGAACAATTTGCAGTGAGAGTGCATTGCTTCTGCGAGCGATCTGAGATTGGGATAGTGGTGATGATGAGGCCAAACCAGTCTTTGGAGGGAGTCTTAGCAGCTTTCGGTAGATGTTGATTTCATCGAGAGTTTCCTGATAGACAAACTCCAGCTGGGTGAATGCCGCCTGGCAGCATGGGCAGGTGTTTGGACTCTTGCAAGTGCTTTGGCTTGACAACATTCAATTGAGCCTGCAAAAAAGAAATAAAGGGAATCACGCATCAACGTGAGCATACTGAGCCAAAATAATTTATGTTAAATAGTGTACCTTCTCATTTAATTATAGCTTATAATTAACTGTATAGAAAAACAATTAAAGTCAATCTCGGATGGAGGCGACATTTGCAATCCAGCAAGCTTTGGAAGGAGTTTCCCTAAACGATCAAAGCAGCATCAAACTGGTGAATTTATTGGAAAGCGCCAAGGTATTGCTGCACTCTCTTTCTCGGAGTGATCAGTCGTTTGAAGTCTGCGCCTTCCCCCTTAATTTCGTAAATATACAGGACCCCTTGTCACTGCCTACCCTCGGGATCCGATTATCAATCCTCGAAACGCTGATTGAAGATTGGGGTGGAAGAGGAATGCTGGATGAGCTTAGCACGCACTCTCTCGTACGCCAATTCATCAAACCTCTCACGGAAAGGTCACAATCGCCATTTACAGCCAAATTGCTTCAGAGCCGCGACGCCTTGAAAATTGATTCGGTTCATGAATCCAACTGGTTTATTTCACATTCGCATGCAAGTCGTTTCCTTGATACAGTCGATGCACTTTATTCCTTCTTTGATGGAAGGGGTTTGGTGGATCGTCATTCCATTGTGATTTGGATGGATGTTTTTAGTATCTCTCAACATGTCAATTCATCCACGAGGCCGTCGGATTGGTGGGCGTCTGTGTTTATGAAATCTGTCAAGCAAATTGAGAACGTGGTTTTGGTTGTTTCTGATTGGGAGGATGAGCTTGAGTTGAAGAGATCCTGGTGCCTCTTTGAGCTTTATTGTTGTATACAGACCGGAAGTAGCTTTTACATTGCCATGGGTCCTGAGGTGTGCTTGATTACTCGTTTGGTGTTATTCATGATGTTAACAACTCATTTCTCATTCAGGCCACCGATACCTTTCATAACATTGTGAAATCAAGTCCTAGTGATTTCCATGATTTGCTTTCCAGTCTTTCAATCGAATCTTCGTCCGCTCTTCTTGAATCGGATAAAGCCGTGATACTGCAGACAATACAAACAAATATCACACTCCGCGAAATGGACCGCCAAATTCTGGTTCTTGTATCTCACTGGATACTGGCCCATATTGAATATTACCTCAAACATGAACAAGATTCTCTCCGTCGAGCCACATATCAATTGGCCTTGGGAACTCTTCACCATCAGATGGGAACTATGGAGCTTTCCATTCCCTATCTTCTCGAATGCCATGAAGCGTTTAAGTCGAGTGGAATTGCTGAAACCGACAATAGGGTTGTTGCAGTATGTCAATTGCTGGACCCCACAAAAGCTGTCGAGTCTAGCTTCCAATTGGCTGTCAAGGCATTCCAAGACCGGAACTATACAATCGCAGAAACGCTATTCCTTAAAACGATTCAATTTGGCGAAGGAGGTGTGGAATCAGAGACAGGAGAATCCGAACCTATCGATTTCGTAGTGGAATCTGCCAAATACTTGAAGGACATGTACAAGTCTCAAGGAAACGCCACTCTTTCTAAAAAGTATGAAAACAAGCTCCACTTGCTGGCTCTATATAAACGGCAATTGGTGGTCGGCAGTCCAGACTATGCTTTGCAAAAAGCTGAGATCGCTGCAAAGCATCATACTAAAGTCAGCGAATGGGACGATGCCATCAAAAGCTATCTAGGACTTCTTGATGCTCAAAAGAAGGCGCTGGGCAAGTTTGATCCTGCAGTGGTTGACACTTTGAAGAGCATTGCTGAAATCTTGACAAAGATGGGGACACCAAACGTGGCTGTAAAGTATACAGTTGAAATGTACTTTCGCCTGGGAATGGGCCATCAAGAGGCGAATGAGATGGATAAGGCAGAGAGAATGTATTTGCGGGCTTTTGATTTCGACGCAACTGTCGAATTTGGACCGGATGACACAGATTACGTGATTGAATCCGTCAAGTGTTTAGTGGCATTATATAAGGCCCAGGATCGACCTCGAATGGTTAAGAAGTATGAGGACCTTTTGAAAAGTGCTCTTGGGGCCTAACTATTGAAAGTCATTGATCTAAAATTGATAACTGTTATCTTTTGTTGATTTGTCATGTGTCATATTGAATCGTTTTTGGTTCAAGCGGCAAAATGATAAAAAGGCGGGAAAGAGGTCACTCAAACAACAAAAATGTTTCTCCTTCAGCTTGCGATTCTAGCATCGATTGCATCGTGCACCTTTGCTCTGACAAAATACGAGCCTCCTGACGGCAAACTTGTCTTTGGTGCCTGGGTAGACACTTCAAATACCCATGTTTCTGGTCGCGACTCCCATCTTGCCTTCAACAAACGGATTGGCTTTAATGCTGGTTTGCAACTGTTTATTCTACATCTTGAGAATAAATGCTCATCGATCAAACAAAGGCGCCTTTGAGGTGTGGCAGATGCTCCCTCCACGTCCAGCTGTCAGCGGTCCTCCAGATTTTGACTTGGCCAACCACAACGTAGACGGAACAATCAACCTCAGCATTTTAAACGAAGGAACGAATGCGGCTATTCTTTTGACGATTTACCCTACGGGGTTATCAAACATTACAGATTCAATGCTGACAGATCTTGCCAATCAATGCAACATGATCACTGTGAGTCCTCCCGTAATAACTCATATGTTCTAATACATGCTATTTTTCAGTCAACGACGAATCGAAATCTTCTCCTCCGTTTGGGTAAACTTGCAATATTGAAAACCTGCTTGAACTCAACAAATAAGTGTCTAATACAGCTCCTGAAATGAATGGCGACTGGTTCGTGTACGGCCAAAAACCCAACGAATTCGTACCATTTTGGAAACGCGCTTACACAATTCTCAACAAAATTTCGCCCCAAGTTGCATTGGTCTGGTCTCCCAACTACAACGGTCCAGATAACAAAGAACCATACGATCCATACTGGCCTGGACCCGAATACGTGGACTGGGTCGGTGTTTCCTTGTACTGGAAAGGGTCGGTCAATGATTATCCATGGATTCACAACACAATCGCGCCTTCAAATTACGTTTCCCAAATTATCGATGCTCAAGGACCGGAAGGAGGGCCAATTTCGTTTTATCAGCAATACGCGGCAAAGTACGGTAAACCAGTCATGATCTCAGAGAGTGGAAGCGGGTTCCATGTGGCAACTTTAGATCCCGTGTCTGGAACAGCCACGCCATTAGACGCAGGTGTTGGCAGAACCAAAGTAGCGATGGTGAGCCTGTTCACCATTTTTTCATTTCAAACCGACTGCTAAGTGCTAACACAACCATGCTATAGAGTTTTTGGAATTCTTTCTTGTTTAATCAGGCTTTTCTCAAACGTTACCCACTGGTGAAAATGATTATTTGCTTTGAAATGTACAAGATCGAAGACAATAATACGGAAAACGATTATCGGGTTACGGTTGATCCTCCTACATTGGCAGCTTTTGTTGCCGGACTCAAAAGCTTGAACGACAACAGCACTGTCTTATGGGCAATGGAACAGGAATCGACAAAAGGAAGTCTTCCTGGTGTCAGTGTTACCAAAAATAACGGGGGAGACGCGAATACGTTATCACTTTCACTATTTTTTGTTGCCGTCATAGCTTCAATTGCATTTTGATTTATCATTAGTAATAAATATCTTTACCGTCGATTATACTAATTCTTATTCTTATTTTTTTATATAATGAATGAAATGGCAAGGTTTGATGCAATGATAAATGCAGTCAACACAAAGACGGTCCAATTCGAACCTCCAGCCTCCCATAAGATCCCACCCAAGGTTGGACCTTTTGGAAGGACTTAAATTGAGAAATCCCAAAGAAGAATAATTGATAACATACCGACTGTCCTCACTATTGAAGCCAAGCAACCACCTAATCCGTGAATCAATCCGAATTGCGTGTCAGGGACCGAGTCTGTAATAAGCTGAGCCAGAATACAGATGCTTAGATAACTGAATCTTGCTCATTTTTTATAGGGCGGTTACCATCACGACAGAGAGGTATGTCAGGCCATCGCCTAACCCCATCATTGATGTAAGTACAACTAATCCTGCAACGGGAACTTCGTATCCCCCATCATGGATCTTGTTTCCAATGGAAGAAAGAGACCTCTTAACAATAACGCCGACAGTTTCACTAGTGGTCAGTGCTGCCGTCGTTGATAATCCTGTACTTGCAGCAGAAGAAGCCACAACAATCGTTGAATTTTTTGCCAGTTCTGATACACTTGCCCAATAAGTTTTCCAGTTCAATCCGAATCGGGCAGGAACAAACAGCACCGCCGGAATCATGATCCCAACCCCTAGCCGATACGTCCACCGCGTCCCCAAAACCGAGTTGGTCCTGTAGTAAAACGCCTTGACCAAAATTTTGACAGACGCGTAGCCACTCATACTCCAAAAGGCGACGCGTTGACTCAAATTGTAACCTCCGCGAGAAACAGGAGCCGCAGCAATCAGAGATAGCGCCGTCAAAAAGATGGCGTTCGACAAGGCAAAAAGTGAATATAACGCAAGAGGAACAATAGTTCTCCGCGTCATGATGTTGAGATATGGTTTGATGTGATTGTGGTAAAATTCGCCTCCGTTATGCGACAAGTCCTCTTCTTCGTCATCCGATTCAGCGTCCGAGTCGTCTTTTTTTGAAAGAGCATTGAATTTTCTCGAAGATTCCGCAAGTGTTTCCATGGTCTCCATTTCAACACAATCGGTGATATCCAACTCAGGACCGGATGTTCGCCTCCTGAAACCCTTCACATCCACTTTTTCCCGCTGATTACTCGACAAGTCAATTGGTTCTTCTGTTGCATCAAACATGATTTGATTGTATCCTTTGGTGCTATTTTCCAGCTCTATTGGATCATTCGGATGCGTCAACGACGGTTTCTGAAGCATCAAATGGACGATAGATCCCGCAACAGCTGCAGTAAAAACTCCAATACTGCAAGCTAATAGATAGGGCCGCGTCTCGAGAACTGGCACACCTTCATACAACATCGGATTTGCCAGCACGCCACCCATAATAGCACCGATTACTCCGCAGACTCCATACACAATCCCATACCAAGAATATCCTAACGCTCTCGACTTGTCATCCTTTGTAAGCTCCCCAATCATTCCTTTCGCCACAATTGTGTTCCCTGCAAAGCAGCCAGTAAAAAACAAGCTAAAGAGAGACATATGGAATGAGGTAGAAAGTCCCAAGAGCATTGTTCCGAATCCATATCCCATTAATCCACATAATAACACTGGCTGTGGGTGGTGTGTTTTTTTAAAAGGTGTGTGGGATCAGAACTGTAGCATACCTTCCGACCATACTTGTCGCTCAAGAAGCCCATAACAGGAGCACACACAATTGTGGGTAGAAAGTAAGCACTCTGTCGGGAGAAGTAGTGTTATTACCTTTCGCGCTCAAAGCCTCAAACTAACAAATCAGTACCTGAAGCAGACCTGCAAAGTATCCAATTCGATCTTCTCCAGGAAGCAAAAACTTGACCATATACGGATAAGTGGGGCCAAGCATGGAATGGATAAGAACCTAGGCGTTGAGACGTCAATCTCATAATGAATTCACAAATATTCAAATACCTCAGGCATGACTGTCTGTCAATACCAGACCAAAGAACAATTTAGCTACTGTAACAACGATTATATGGTGAAGTTTACCAAGAGAAGCAGAGCAACGCTCCTGTACGGGAAATCCGCTGGCACATCCATTCCATCAAAAATTACTCAAATCTTTTTTCGCTATGTGCGATGTTTGCCTCTTTGGCGAATCTGTAATAAAAGAACATACAGAAAGCAGAGTAACTAATTTATTACTCGCAAGGATTCCCGCTTCCACTAAACCCAGTCACGTTCCCTGGGTTGTGCCAAACCACGTTCTCCAAAGGATCATACAAAACAATCTTTGCATCAGACTGCAAACATAGATGGGACGACTTTTCTTGATTCGTCAATAAATTCGTGACTCCGACCACATCAGTTCCATTCGTCGTCAATACCAGGTTCCCATTGGTTTGGTACTCGAAATACAGCATCGAAAATAGAGAATTGGGAACATTGGTACCCGCAGACCACAAAACTTCAGATTTGAAATACATTCCTCCTCGATACAGCATCAATTCCACATTATCAAACGAATTGATGCGAGCTGTGGACATAAAACATCAGTTCCAACTAAGAATATAAAGCAACAAAAAAGAATACCACGGACCTGCCCATGTGAACCACAAATCATCTATATTCATCCACTGGCAGATCCGCAGATTTTCTCCAGGAAGCATACACTTCCTCAACATTCCATTGATGGCAGGCCTCCAATGACCCACGTTACCGCATTCTCTACCTTGAACCAACAATTGCTGACTCTTGAACGCACGCGATGGAATGCCAGCAGTCCAAAGTGCAGTATTTTTGGAATCGAAAAGCGAAAGGCTTCCGTCAGGAAGGAGGCACAGTTGATCAGCTTGCTTTGAAATCGCCGCGTCGATCAAAGTAATGTTAGGATTCCACAATTGGCCGTTTGTGATGTTGACATAATGGTCCATGCCAAACACAAACTTGGCCTCAATGGATGGAGAATATTCGATAATACTGCTCCAAATAATTTTCTTGATCATGGCCCGTGTTCCTTTATAAACCAAAGCCGTGGAGTTTGCTTATATCAATAAAGATGATCAGAATCTGGAATTAAGAAGGCAGATAAAAAAAATTACCATTGATAGTAAAAAAATAGTCCCCAACATTCATAAACTGACAGGATCGGAAACTATCTCCGGGATGCATACAGACGGCGTTCTGATCATTAATGCTTTCTTTATGCCCCACAAAGCCACATCGATCGCCTCCAAACCCATTGAACCCATTTTCTTTCGGATTCGACCAAACTTCATCCCACACATCCCCAACAATGTTATACAAGACAAGGCGGCCATCTGATTGGACGCAAAAATCCGAGGAGTCTTTTCCAATCGTTGTTCCCAAATTGGATACAACAGATTTTCCGTCATACACAACAATATCACCACTCTCATCAAACGACAATTGGATTTGCCTGCGCGCTGTAAATCTGGCATTGACCGACCAAATTACGTTCTCAAACAAATCGATTCCGGTGACCAAAACCAAATTTCCTTGAGTTTGGATGAGTTTGGGGGAGGACATGTCAAACAGCATCTGGAAGCCAAGGGAATAGTTTCCTGCAGTCATTCGCTGACATGGCTGCATCGTTTCGCCGCGTTTCATGCATGAGATTTGCATTCTTTCGCGTAATCGGTAATGTCCAACAGATAATATCGCCTTGGTCTCAGAATCTGGTTGGTTCCAGCAAACATCATCGTTGAATCCGTTGAAGCCATTCCTGTTCGGCCGAGACCAAACAATGGAGTCATTTGAAAATAAACCAAACGTTCCCGTACTTAGTAAACAAAACTCGTCTGAATCGATTCCAGTCATCAAGTCTACTGAACTTGTATCCCGGTTTGACCGGTTAGTGTCCCAAAAATAGAAGCTTCCGTTGGAGAATAGTTTGTACGCCCCGTACATATTTTTAGACCTAGTTCTGTCGGCGGATTTCCACACTAATGTGGAATCTGCTGTCACCGGCCGCCCATAATTCAGTTCAAGGTTCGAGTATTCTTGAAATGAGTCCAGTTTAATGATGATTATACTGTAAACAGAACTTACCCGTCATATTCAAATAGTATGACCCAATTCTCAAATATTGACAAACTTGGAGGAGCTGACCGGGCAATATACAATTTGCCAATATCAGCCCGTTTTTGAAAGTTTTGTAATGTCCCAACGGTCCGCAAATGCTTCCATTTTGCTGAAATCCGACAGTAGTTGTGTCATTAACCCGTCTCGCATCCAAGCTATTCCATACAATATTGTCATTGGCATCCCGCAGAACCACCCTTCCTACTTCTACACACAAGACTGCCCCATTAAAAAACGGGCCAACTGGATCGCTAGCAACAACTACATTATTTGAACTTGCTTTCCTTCCAGATCTCACACCAACTGTTACTACACCGTCACCTTGAAGATAGATAGCACACCCATATTCAGAGAGCAGCGTGGTATTCGAAAACCACAACAATGAGGTGTTGCTGTAAAATTGGAGGTCGCAATCTACACTCAAATTTAGTGTTGAGCATATCTAATCATATCCAAATTCGTGCTGATACCTTTCGAAATCAGAACATACTGTTCGTTTGCATAAAAATATTCCCATGAAGAGGCATATTGGCTTCCGATGGTCGTCATATTGGGACCCCAGTTGCTCCAAGCCGTATTTGGGCGAACACGAATGAAGCCACGAATACTGCTCAGATCGAAGCGATCTTTCTTATTTCCGGAGTTAACCATTTGAAAATAGTCGTCTTCGAGTCGCAAGCAGTATCCTTCTGTAAAAAACAGGTACGGTTCCGAAAGACCAGAACTTATACGGATCCAGTTTTCTTGATTTGAATACACTGGATATGAGGACTCCCAAACTTGGACAGAGCTTCCCCGTGTACCGTTATAAATCGCCAGATTACCAGGCAAAAATCGATGCATTGTCAAGTAATAGCTCCCAACACGCATATAGCTGCAATCGGAAATAATATCTCCTGCCACAAAACAGGCCTGGTACGGATCATTAAGTGATGATGGCGAACCTCCTCGAGGGCCACACTTTTCGCCATCTTGAAAGCCAGATTTCGACGGATACGCCCAAACGCCTACATGTTCATCGTATAAAACAAAGTCACCATCACTTTGTAAACAGAGTTGCAAATCCTCAGAAGTTGAATTTACTGAATATTGCGCCACTGCGGCTTGGAGCGCTGAATGAATGGACATTGTGCCATTGGATGAGAGTTCAAACTTGAAGTTTCCCCCGCATGATGCATTCCATGGACCACACGCAGGACCAAAAGATGTTTCAGAGCTCGCCCAGCGTAATTTACTCTTTTGTCGAGTCGCATACGGAAAGTCAGTACTGTCTCTTAACGTGGTTTTGAAGGGATAGTCAGAGAAGAGTGACAGAATTCCATCAGCTATAGTTCAATGGAATCAATTAACAGTAAACAAAATAAAGAAGAGTTCCTACTTTGCATCAACAAATAAATCGAGCCAGCTCGAAGATACTGGCATGAAAGGAGCTGTTCGCCAGGTCTTAAGCATGTATGCTCATTGCCATTGATTTTGGCATGATGCCCAACAGGACGACATTGGCTGAAGCCTTCAATCGACGGAGCTTCCCAGACAGTGTCCATTCCATCATAGAGAACGAGGCCATTTGACGTCACGCACAAATCAGTTGAATGAGGACTGGACGAATTACTCCAGGCCAGGAGAGGAAACAGATTTGCATCATAGATAACCATATTTCCATCGGATTGATAGGAAAATTCATAGCGTTCACCCCAAATGTTTCCAACTAACCCAGTTGTCCAGAGTTGTTGCCTTGAAGAAGTGTCAGACAGTATTAGATTCGCATCAGCTGCATTATTTATGTCAGATGGCAGATGTACACCAAAAATGCGACTGATAAAAGTGATTGGAAATGATACCTCTGAACAGTAAGACTGTATCCCCAGTCGCCACGTAGTCACACGGCTTCATAGAGTCTCCACGTAACAGACAACTGACGTAAGTGCCGTTATGGATTCGTAATTTACCAACACTCCTTCTCGAAGCGCATTCATTATTCCCAAAACCAGGATTACGGGGTCTTGACCAAATTACATCATTGTTAGAATAGAGGGCCAAATTTCCGTCGAAATGAAGACAAAAGTGAGTAGCAGGCGGTGAGCCCTTTGGCAGATCCCAGCCATCTACTCGTGATCCGTTTGAAGCATAGATTCCCATCGTTGAAATGTTGAACCGATAAACTCCGAACGCATGTTCATCATCACTCGACCGCCAAATTGTAGAGAGTTCACCAAAGTCCGATTTGGTTGAAATCATCAGAACTCCATTATCTATATTACCAACCATCAGTTCTCTGCAAAAACAACAAGAGATACATACAATTCAGTTCCAAGTAAAAGTTTCCATTTCTTATGTATCTGCATTGACGGACATATGAAAGGTGATCTATGCAGCTTAAGGCGCTGGTTCCAAAGAATCGTCTTGTGTCACCAACTGGCAAGCACCTTCGTACGGAGAAACCGACAACAGGAGGTGGGGACCAAATGGCTATGCCTTCTGCCCGTAAAACAAGCTCCCCAGATGTCATCAGACATAATGTTGGCAAACTCCCGTAGGCAGAAAAATCCGATAACAATGCTCCTTCTTCGCTCATTATTTCCAAGGAAGAATAGCCGTCGGCCGCCGTGACAGTCATATAGTTTCCTGAAAATCTCTCAAAGGGTCGATCGGTTGTCCACTTTAACGTATTGGAGGCATAGAAATAAAGATTTCCGTCTAGATTCAGGTAAGAATATTATATCGACATAAATGCTCCAAACAGAAACCTTTCATTGTAAGTAAGTGACCATTGATCCTAAGCGACTGGCATTGATCCAAAATGGCGCCAGGAAGCAAGCATACACCCTTTTCTGAACCAAAAGTCAAACTCGAGAACTTTGGTTCGTGTTCCTTGAGGCAACCAAGAAGCTGCAATCCACTGTGGAAGATCAAATGGCCTCTGTGTTGTAGGCATAAATGCGTAGCATCAAACTCATTTGCTGCTCCTAATTCCGCCAGCGAAACTCCATCTCTTGAAAATACAGAGACAGTGGAATTTCTATTGGCAACAAGCAAAGGAGAATCTCCAAAATATTCGGCAGAATATTGCCCGAAATAACGAAAGTCCTTCCAAACTCCGAAATAAAACCGACCATGATCCCAAAAGGCGATTGCATCTTTTGTGATCATGAACTGGCATGCCGACAGCGTCTGGCCGACTGCAAGACATGTCTCAGCATGACCAGCCCTGGACCCGCTGTCACCTCTAGCACCACAACCAGCATCCGAAAATTGAAGAGACGGAAACGGATTCCATGTAAATTCACTTGAATATCTCACGTACAGATTTCCATCCTCCCTCAAACAAACAACGTCAACATCTTGGTCAAACATAATGGCCCTGACAGGAAATTCAAGTGAATCCAGGACAGAAGCTGCTCGTTTTGTGGGATGCATCGCGAAACTATAGTTTCCGAATATGTTTCCATCGAGTCCTGTTGTCCAAACTTTTGTCGTTCCATCATGGACGACCAGATTGGCATCCACTAAGAATAGGAGTCAGAATACAAAATACAAAACAGTTATAATAAAATCAAATACCTTCCATCCGGGCAGAATAAGATCCTGCTTGTAGATACTGACCAAGATGGAGGGACTCTCCAGGAACAAGACATTGGCCAAAACCAGGCGTTGAAGGATTAACCCAAGCCAATAAAAGACTTGAGTCATAAGCTCTTATAGTTCCAGATGGGTGGAGGCACAGATAGGTTAATGCGTTGGAGGCAATCAAAGCAGCTGCCTTTATCTCATCTTGGAACCGCACTGAAATGAGGCCACCCACATCGATAGTAAGAGAATAATCCTGAATATTGATTGGGTTTCCGTCGAGATTCGTGGTCCAAGTAGGTGAACTGGCATCTCCAGGCAGACCCTTGTATATCACCAAGTTGGCGTCAGCTACGATCAAACAATCAACAAAACCGACTTCATTTTTGAATTTCAATTTGTACAAACGCTGCATTATTGCGTAGTAGTCCCCCGTCTGGATATACTCGCATGGAGACAGACTCTTGGCAGAATTTTTGGTCTCCAAACATGAGAGGTCCGATCGATCGATCCGCTCTATCGACCCTTTCGCGATAAGCGATGGGCAATCTGCCAGTGGATCACCAGTGGCGAAGGCAGTCAAGAGCAGGAAAACCCATGTAAAGAACTGGGCTTGTGCCATAAATTGGTTCCAGCTGGAAATTTAAAATATTTTAGGCCCCGTTTGGCAGGGAAAAAGAAAATTTGAGTTTATTTCCAAATCCCAAATATTGGGCCAGATTGAATATTTTGAAATATCGTGCTCCCAATATTTGTAAATTGTGAATTTACAGTTATTCAGCAGTATTTCCAAAAGAAACGAAGCAAAAGTAAAATTTTCGTTCACAAATTCATATATTCTATATCTTCTATAAAAATTCCAAAAATATCATCTGTTTCCCACAACGCTGATAGTCCTACCATATTGCCTCTGCAATAAAGTGCCTATAACCTTGACAACTCTATCCACACCCTCACACCACCCACCACTTCTTCTTGACTACCTTCTTCACCTTCGATAGTCTCAGGCTGGTAATCAAAGCCCATTCCGTCGCTTCGCACAATTTTAAACAAGACACAAGACGCAGAGGGAAAAAAATCCCAGAGTTTCGTGTGTGCAGGCTCCCATTGCCTCAAACACCTGGAACGTCATGGTTTGGGTTGTTCGCAATGTGATACGCATGATGCCAGGAAACACGGCTTGTTTGTGCCTTCAATTTGTAGAACTACTGCAACTTAAAGTTACATCGAGGAGGGCAATTAAAAAAAACGGGACTTACTCTTCAATGGCCATTCTCAAGTTTTCCAATAACTAAGATGGCGAGACGTTCTCCAATAGCCAGGATAGTGAGACGACAGGATCTTGTTCAGCGAGGTGAGTCGATTCATTGAAAAAAAATGAAGTAGAGAAAAATTGCATGACGCAATTGCAACCGGAACAAGTTGACCAATCGGGCATCTTCTGATCACAGGACTTGTCACGTGCCTTTGGTTGTAAGTTGTCCTTTTCGACTCTTCAACAAAAAAAAATGTTGTGAAGAATTGACCAACAAGAATACCTACACCCCAAGCAGCCTTCCACGGAACTACAGCAGAACTGCCGCAGAAATTCCGCAAAAATTCCGTGAAAGTTCGATAATAGTTCGGACGGAATTTTATTTGGATTGACTCCACCGAATTACGACCGAACTTTCTGTTGGAAATTATCTGAAAATCTGTCGGAGTTCGGTCGTAATTCGAGCGAAATTTGACAGAATGAAGGAGATGGACATGTGGTAATAATCTCCTGTTTGGCTTGAGCAGTTGTAATGTGAAATTCATTTGTAAAAATACATTTATTTTAAGGGGAATGAACAGCACAAGAAATGGGGAAGAAAAGGAAGAGAGACAATCAGCTTCAACAGAACCTCAACGAATCTTCAGCTACAAGTTGCGTGAAGTACTCTGCTTTGGCATCAGGTTCCAATCCATTGACTCTACTGATCTCAGCGTGCGCTTCCGTCCAGAAACCAAAACGGTCTTCTCAGAACTGTTCCAGATGCCGAATTTTTCTGTGTACAATGCACTTAGAAGATGAAAGCACCAAATAAAGCGAAGATGCACTCACCAGTAATGCAGAGCGGTTCAGTTCGGCAAGGCTGGAGTTGCTGAAAAGATGCTCCGCAAATCGTTTCAATGGTAGATTCTGTTTGGCTGTCATCCTTGCTCCCTTCCCATACTTCCCAAAGAGCTGTATTATAACGTTAGAACCATGAAAAACAACAAACTTAAATATGAAGTACGAACCTTCTTCGCAATATTATCCTTAGAGTCACTGTAAGACTTGCTACAAACTTTGAACACAGTGGTGTGGAGATCCGTTCCCAAAGCAATCCTCTTGAATCGTGGCTTCCATTCAGGTGACATATTCTCCTGTGCAAACAAAGCAAATACAAAGATCAATAAACCAAATCGAAACCAAACAAAAAAAACTACCTACAATCACAGTACTCAGGCTGAAAGTATCGAAAACAGGCGATGTACCCATCAAATGGGTTGAGAAAATAACGCCTTGATTAAGCCATCCATCTTCCAGTGCTGGCAATGGTTGTGGAGTCAGAGCTGCCGCGCAGGAGTCTGGCGAAGTGTATCTTGCATCACACCAATTTCTTGCAAAACTCTGGTTAAGAGAACACCACTACAAGCAGCAATCAGGGGGAAGAAAACCAATAAAAACGAAAAAAAACTAACGTGCTTTGTCCACCAGGACCTCTTGCGGACTGTTGCGGCTGTTGCAGCTGTTGAGGCTGCTGCGGCTGCTGCGTCTGCGGGTGAGGTTGCGACTGTGGTTGCAACGGTTGCAATGATGGCCGTTCTGTTTGCTGCGATCTGTTGGTGCTGAGGTTGCGACGGTGATGCTTGAAACGGTTGTTGGAATGGTTGCAACGGTTGGAACGGTAGACGCTCTGATGGGTACTGCTGCTCCTGCTGCTGCTGCCGATGCTGCAGCAGTTGGCGCGATTGTTGCTGTTGCAGTTGTTGCTGCAGCAACTGCTGTTGCTGTAGATTTGTAGTTGAAACGCATGACCCGAGCCATTGAGTAGGTCAAGAAAAGAGGAGCTGACAACCAAGAAAAACAAGGTAAGTTCCCCAGCAATTGGCAAAGCCACCAAGGACTTACTTGTTCTCATGCCCAAGGGAAGGACCAGCTCCGTCAAAAGAGGGATGACATCGTTTTTGGGATCTTTTGTTTCTTCAAGTTTGAAAAAAACAAAATGAATGGTTTTGGAGAATGTGGCCGGAAATGTGGAATATTATTCAAATTGCATTGGCCAATAACAATAAATAGTATCC
Source organism: Obelidium mucronatum (assembly GCA_025765595.1). Lineage (NCBI taxonomy): Eukaryota > Fungi > Chytridiomycota > Chytridiomycetes > Chytridiales > Chytriomycetaceae > Obelidium > Obelidium mucronatum. The sequence continues at coordinate 34,366 of JAIVFH010000186.1, read as the reverse complement.
ATCACATTATTTATGTCTTTGACTCCAAGTAAAACAATCTATCGTTGATATTTGAGTTTAGGGAATATATTGTATCCTTTTTCTGTGAATAACATCGATCCATAGCATAGGCATAAACACGTCTGCAGAGGAATGATTCGGCTGCCGGTTCGAATTCACGTAAAGGCGTATTTTATGCCAGATCTGGAATTAGGCAGGCTTGTCTCGGGCTTGAATAGGTTCTGCCCGATTCCGAAGGAAGTTCTGCAGAAATGATGCAGAAATTCTGATTGAATTCCAACGTACAACCGTCATGCAACAGAATTGCTACCGAACGACCGTTCTGTCGGAATTTTACGGAATTATACCAAACTTTTGCAGAATCAAGGCAGCATACCGATAAAATAAGTGTTTTATCGAGTTTCTACCGAATTCTCGTTCTGGGGTGTACTGGAGTGGCTGCGCAGCCGCATTCTTCAAGACAGGGCAAGGCTTGCAAATCATTCAACGATGATGTGTGGAACTTTGTGCTGGATCGTTGGAACACAAAACTCACCATCAGCCAACTCAAGTCCCTTCCGGTTGACTGAACTTCATTTCATTTGCATAATACAAACCCCTTCTGCTTATTGTATAACACACGCTCCTTCTTTAATTTCAGCCACTTAAAGAGGAGCATTGTGCAACTACTCGAAATCATAATTGTTTTCTATCGTTCTTTACCCTTTTACTTCATTACTATTGTTTTTTGTTATTGTAGTGTTTTTGAATAGATTGCATTTATTGTAATAGATTGCATTTATTGTTATTATTCATTTTTTCTATCATTTTCGAAAGTCAAAATCTGAAATGCTGCTTCAAGCTGCATCTGATATTTACGCAATATTTGACCAAAATATATGATTTTTGCATTTGGTTTTTTTTGGATATTTGCAAATACTGAATTTAACCAAAATCTGAAATATTTTTTTGAAATCGTCATTTTTGGCAAATTGGTATTTACAAATATTTTTTTTCAAATATTTATTTCTTATTTTCATTTTTCCCTAGGGAAATTTTCCTGCCAAACGGGGCCTTAGATTCTGCAAGTTGCCCTGGATTTTCGCTTTCAAAGCAGTACTGCGAAGCAAAACAGAATTCACAGTTATCAAAAAATCTGCATGAACACGTCTGTTCAAGATCTTTTCGGCTTAGTTTAGAACGAACAAACTTAGGTGAACGTAGATCTTTAAGATTAAATAAATTATCTATTGTTTTTTACACTCTGTTCTGTTCACTTCATTGCATCTCCGAAAGCCTGCTGGACTTTCATGCTACTCCTCAGCAAAGTCAACCCAGCAGCTTTCTTTGCAGGACTCATACTCCTTGCGTCGTTTTTGAAAACACCACAGCTCCCACTATTCATGGAGGGTTGCGATTGGCTGCTACCATGTCGAGATCGAGGTGTTGAACTGGCATTTCGACCGCGACGGATATAACCATCGGTCGCACTTTCGCTTTCATAAGTGCTGTCCTGTGCATCTCTTCGCTGCTGCTGCTGCTGATGTGAAAGTCCAACAAACTGGCTTTCGTGCATTCCATACGAATGAGCAGGAGTAACAGGTCGCCGCACAGGTTTAGTCTGTGTTGTCTGCCGGCTCCTGCTTCCACTTCTTGTTTTTGTCTTCTCCCCTCCAACACTACCAGAAATATTAGAGTTGCTTGAAATAATTTCTCTCAAAATCGAAATCTGGTCACTCTACCAAAAATCAAAAGACAACAGGTTACAAAAAAAAAGAGAATCACCAATGACTCACTTTAGACTCCATACTTGCAATCACTTCCTTCAATTCCTTTCCAATTTCGTGTAATCTTGCGCGCTCGGCTTTCATGTTGTGATTCTTCTTCTTACTGCTCCTTGTCATCTCCTCTGAAACGGAATCATAATACTGAACCAAGCTTTGATAATGACTGCAATTTTGGAACAAGTGTTGTTTGTTCAACTATTTGCTTGTAGAAACAAAGCAACCAAAGTACTCACAGCTTCAAACGATTGAAATCATTCTGCAATGTAGCCAACACAGATTTCAATTTACTCATTTCAGCCAATCCTGAAGATGCTTCAGCAATTTTACGATGATGATGGGAATGATCGCTTTCATTATCCGAACGATGTGACTGACTTGGAGAGTGGGATCGCGTTGAGTCTGAAAACCCAACATTCAGCAACATAGATCAAGCATGAAATGAGATAACACAAACCAGCAGCGGTAGCCGCATTTTTCTTCCTTTTGGTACATACTGAACATAACGCTGGATTATGTGCCTTCAGCAAAGAATACACAGTTTGCAAGTTGGCAGTCACAGAGTGAGACTTGTTCGTGCTCTTTTCAAAACCACATTTGTTAGTCATTGGAACAAAAGGAAAACCAAAAACACATCTCACCGTTCCAACTACAAACGGCATGTCTCTCGCATAGCCCGTCTCATTTTCTTCATAGTCTGCTCTGGACCTGGAGAGAGATCGATTATGTGGTGACTTGGCCGCCGAAGGACTCTTTCCTATAGACGAGAGCGGTATTGGCGGTCGGGATGCATCTATCCTTCGCCAATGAGGATCCTGAGCAAAAAAAATTAGGAGTGAGATGGGAAGTGATAGTTAAACGTTATGGACAAAGTATACCTCCACATGTTCAGACTTCGCCAATGAGGACTGTCTCTTGGCTTTCGAGCTGCTGCTCTCTCTTGCATGCATCGTGCTACTGTTGCTACTGCTTTCATTCTGTTTCTGCCTTCTCACAGCCGCTTGAACACGCATGTGTCCATCTTTCCCGCGCTGACGAACAAACTCAATTTCACTCAAGAGCCCTTGAATGTCCTCCTTTTCCAAAAAGCTGCTTTCATCTTCCTCCCTCTGAGAAGGCCGGATCTCCTGCGTTTGCTCCAACTGCTCCTTCTCCTGTTGTTGTTGTTCCTTTCGTTGCTGTTGCTGTTGATTCTGCTGATGTTTTGCACTACTACCTAAGGCACTTCGCGGACGAGGAAGAACATATGACTCAGAATCCTCCCTATCAGCATCAACACCAGTATCCTCCTCCTGCTTCCTTTTATCAGGAGATGGAATCCGCCAATGCGGTGGCTGCTGAGACTGTTGCCGCTGCTTTCTTGGCGGGCTTCTCGCCCTGACTGATGGCGACCGAGTCCGGTTTCTCCCACCATTTCGAGTCGCAGTAGCCGCCGTCTTTCCAACACCGGAAAGCCGTGACTCTCCCATTCGAATCTCATCTTTCAATAAATTCAACTCCAAAATCGCTTCATCTCGTTCAGAAGCAGTCAAATGCTGAAGGTCTCGGAACCGTTCGAGTTGTCTCTCCAAAATGAATGCTCTGCGTTTGGCAGATTGAAGCTCGGTTTCCAGAGCTGAGGAGAAACGAAGGAAAAGAAAAACACAGGTCAAGATTCATGTACAGAGGTTCCTATCTGAATTCTCACCAATTTTCCGCGTAAAATCTCCGTCACTGCTTTCTGCATCTTCTTGATGATAATATGTATGAGCCCCTTTGGTACCAACTGGTGACGGCGCACGGTTCATGGGCGGCGGTGGAGCCAGAGGCTCAGCAGTATTCGCCCTCGTTCGCTCGTGCTGTAAAAGATGCTTGGTCGTCACCAAATCAGATTCCAATGTTTCAATTTTGGCCTTGGCTTGCTCCTTTTCCCCTTCAAGTTTCGCAACTTTCTCTTGAAGTGTTCGAAGTGCATTCACGACAGCTAATAATCAGGTCATAAAAATAAAGTTGGCTACTTAGATGCAAGAGGCTTCTTCGATTCTTTTTTGGGGTAACTGTTGGTTTACCTCGACTTCCTTCATCTTCCGGTAAATGCCCCACAGCTTTCCTACTCACCCCAGACTCCACTTTATCAACAACACTTGGTATAATCGCATGTCCTTGATCATTCAAGTTCATCATACTATGCTTCACTTGCGGGTTCGCAATCGTGGCCAAATTGGGGGTCGATTTCAGCAACACGGATTGCAGACTGTGGTGTGAGCTCTGGCGAGAAGTATTTGATAAAGCTGAGATGGGCTGATTTTGCTGTTGTTGTTGCTGCTGCTGCTGCTGTTGCTGCTGTGGGGGTGACATGTCCAGAACAGACCCACTCCGTCTTCCATCAGATATAACGGACGCACCCCTTCCACTACCACCACCACCACCACCAGCTGCTGGAGCAGCGCCGGTATGAATCGGCGGTGGAAGCGGCGGCTTCACAAACGGAAGAGCTTCCTTCCTCTCATCAGACATGACAAAAGGATCCATTCGAGCCGGAGAAGCCCGCTCAAAATTCTCTGGCTCGCTCTCCATATCTAAAGCTCTACTCAACGGGCTTTTGGGTCCAGCCCTACTACCACTGGCGCCCACACGATTCTGAGAACGGCTTCTTTTCCGAGCATCAAAACCAGTTGGGATTTCGTTTCTCATTCTTCCTCCTCCTCCTCCTCCAACACCACCACCTCCATCACCACCCCCCAAAGGCCGTTCAAGGAAATTCGGATACGCATTCATGGAAGGCGACGATGCAGCATGCTCTTGACTAAAAGACCCAGCAATCTCCCGCAAAGCATTTGAAGACGATGGGGACTTGCTTCTCAACATCGGAGTACTTTGCGAGATGCTGTTCCTTCCTGATATGTATCCCACACTTCCAAACTGCGGTGGTGGCGCTGTTTTTGTTGGTGACTGCGGAGGCTTTTGTTCAGTTGCTGCTGCTGTGTTGTCAAGCGATTGCCGCGAATAATAATCAGCCTCCGTGACACCACTTTCTGAAGGTGGGCCCGCATGCATTGCTTCCCTCATTTCCGCTCCAGGTCTCAATTCATAATCTGGCGATAAGGTAGGCCTCGATGGAGACCTGGATGAAGCTCGCGATCTCTGTTGAAGTAGAGGATCGCCTACAAATTCTCGTGATGATGACCCTCCAACAGTTCTATAAAGCTGCCTATGAAAAGCCTCATTGAGAGTTTCCCGTGATGGAGACCGTGAGTGACTTCGACTGGCCGTCTTTCTTTCAGATGTAACATCTTTAGCAGACTGCGCGTTTAGTACATTCGTTGACGTTTGGCGTTGATTTTGGAAAGTATAGACGCCATCGGCTATAGATTCTCCTTTCAACGATCCTCCACTATCAGCTTGATTTCCTGTGTCTATTTCAGCGATGGACCCACTTGTCCGTGCTGGCAAGATCGGTCTCGTATCACGCCCAACCGTTTCTGCGTTTCGACCAACGGAACCCGAACTTTTTCCTGACGACAACTTTCCAGAGGACGCTAGTGCTTCGGAGGTTATCGCAAGGGGGCTATTCCTTTGCTCTTCAGCCTCCCGATGCTGCAAAGCCTCAAAACTACTTGGTCTGCGACCCTCTCCATTCAATCCCATCCGTCCATCGTCGGATTTTGAAAGATTTTGACGTGATGAAGACTGAGATTGCTGCCTTGACCAAGCTTCAAGCGGTTGCTGGTCCTGCGGCATCCTCAGTTGGTCTTGAGCCAGCTGCTGTGTGGAATAACTCAAACCATCCCTACTTTTGCGCAGAATACTTGATCCACCAATCATTTCCCCGTCCCTATTCAACGCCTTCTGCGTATCATCAGTCGCCGAAAAATTTTGACGTGAGGGAGACCGAGATTGTTGCCTTGACCAAATTTCTGCTGGTGGTTCCTGTTTCCTCTGTACATCTTGATTCCGTTGTCCGTCATGCACCGAAACTTGTCTGCTTTGTTGCACAATACTTGATTCACCATTCATTTTTCCATTCCTATTCCTTTCCTGCTGTGAATCATCTACAGAGAAATTCTGACGCGACGGAGACCGAGTTTGAGGCCTCTCAACATTATCAAACTGTTTTTCTCCATGCACCGAAACCTGTCTGCTTCGATGGAGAATACTTGACCCGCCGCCATTCATGCCCCCACTCCTATTCCGCTCCTGTTGTGTATTTTCAGATGCCAGGAAATCTTGACGCGATGGAGACCGAGTTTGAGACTTCTCAACAGTATCAAGCTGTTGTTCTCCAGGCGGCAAAACTTGTCTGCTTCGATGCAGAATACTCGATCCACCATCCATGTCTCCATTCCGATTCCGTTCCTGCTGTGAATCGTCCATGGAGAAATTTTGACGCGACGGAGACCGAGTTTGAGGCCTCTCAAAATTGTCAATCTGTTGTCCTCCAGGCACCGAAATTTGTCTACTTCGATGGAGAGTCCTTGAGCCGCCGCCATTCACATCCCCACTCCTTTTCCGTTCCTGTTGTGGATTTTCAGATGCCAGGAAATCTTGACGCGATGGAGACCGAGTTTGGGGCCTCTCAACAGTATCAATCTGTTGTCCTCCGTGCACCGACACTTGTCTGCTTCGATGCAGAATAGTTGATCCGCCGGCATTCACATCCCTGCTCCTATTCCGTTCCTGCTGTGAATCATCTATAGAGAAATTCTGACGCGACGGAGATCGAGTTTGAGACCTCTCAACATTGTCAAGCTGTTGTCCTCCAGGCACTGAAATTTGTCTGCTTCGATGGAGAATACTCGATCCACCATTCATGTCCCCACTCCTATTTCGTTCCTGATGTGCACTTTCAGATGTTGAGATATTTTGACGCGACGGAGACCGAGTTTGAGTCCTCTCGGCACTATCAATCTGTTGTCCTCCATGCACCGAAACTTGTCTGCTTCGATGGAGAATCCTTGATCCGCCGGCATTCACATCCCGATCCTGCTGTGGATTTTCAGATGCCAGGAAATCTTGACGCGATGGAGACCGAGTTTGAGGCCTCGCAACATCTTGATTCTGTTGTTCTCCAGGCAGCAAAATTTGTCTGCTTCGATGTAGAATACTTGAACCACCATTCATTTCTCCATTCCTATTCCGTTCCTGCTGTGAATCATCTACAGAGAAATTCTGACGCGACGGAGATCGAGTTTGAGGCCTCTCAACATTGTCAAGCTGTTGTTCTCCATGTACTGAAACTTGTCTGCTTCGATGGAGAATACTTGACCCGCCGCCATTCATGTCCCCGCTCCTATTCCTTTCCTGATGTGAATCATCTATAGAGAAATTCTGACGCGATGTAGACCGAGTTTGAGGCCTGTCAACATTATCAAACTGTTGTCCTCCATGCACCGAAACTTGTCTGCTTCGATGCAGAATAGTTGATCCGCTGGCATTCACATCCCTGCTCCTATTCCGTTCCTGTTGTGAATCGTCCATGGAGAAATTCTGACGCGATGGAGACCGAGTTTGAGTCCTCTCGACATTATCAATCTGTTGTCCTCCATGCACCGAAACTTGTCTGCTTCGATGCAGAATACTTGATCCACCATTCATGTCCCCACTCCTTTTCCGTTCCTGCTGTGCATTTTCAGATGCCAGGAAATCTTGACGCGATGGAGACCGAGTTTGAGTCTTCTCAACAGTGTCAAGCTGTTGTTCTCCAGGCAGCAAAACTTGTCTGCTTCGATGCAGAATACTTGAACCACCATTCATTTCTCCATTCCTATTCCGTTCCTGCTGTGAATCATCCATGGAGAAATTTTGACGCGATGGAGACCGAGTTTGAGTCCTCTCGACATTATCAATATGTTGTCCTCCATGCACCAAGCCTTGTCTACTTTGATGCAGAATACTTGATCCCCCATCACCATTCCATTCCTTCTGTGGACTGACCAAGAAATTTTGACGTGAAGGAGAACGAGATTGAGGTCTTTCCGTCGGTTCCTGTTTCATCTGTTGTAGTACATTCGAACGAGATTGATGTCTTGACTCCTGGTCATGTTGTTGTGGGTCTTGAAGATGACGACTGCCCCCTCGCGATCGGTCAATTTGAGGACTTTCAGTTACAGATCTCGGATGCGGTGTAGTTTGTGCGGAATCCTTAAAGACAGTAGATATATAAAAAAAATAGAGAGAGACAACAGACACACACACAAACTCTTACCAGCATCATTTCAACATTTGCGATTTCATCCGCAATCAATGCATCAAATCTTTCAGAAATATCATCTTCGGTAAACTCATTGTCTCGAGTATTGTGTTTATCACCACCACCAACAACAACAACAACATTACTACGACTTTGATTTCCAGCAGATTCAAATGCATCAGCCGCTTTTTGCCTTGGACTCGCGGAAGGACTCGCAGTTCTTCTCCCCATGCCTGAATTCCCACCACCACCAGTTGCCCCACTTGGTTTCCTGTATATCCGACTCATGCTTGATATTTTCAAGTCGTCATCATCAGTGCTACTACTGCTGTGAGGGTCCAAGTCGCCCGTACTCGTAACATAGTTTTTTGTCGGAGATGATATTATTCTTTTGAACAAGGAGGCAGGGATGGCCGACGCGACTCGGTGCGCCGTCGCCGTCGACGACAGATTGCGCGTCGGCGCCAGCGCCACGGAGTAAACGGAGCCAAAGTCGTCGCGCGCGGCGGTGCGCGGCGTGGCGGCCGTCGTCGTGATTTGCGGCGGCGGCGTTTGTTGGGCGTCGGCGGCTTCGAACGACGCGTCGCCGCCGAACGAAAACGACGCCGCGTCGTCCGGGGCGCGCGCGAGGCTGCGGATGTCGGCCTAGCGAGACAAGTCAGGGCGCCCGAACAAACAACAACAACAACAACATCAACAACACTTAGGAACCTCTAGCTCGCGCTCCAGGCGGTCGAGTTCGTCGGCAGAGAAGCTGAGGCTGTCAACCATGCTCTCCGTCGTGTCCAAAATTAAATTAAATTATTTAAATATTTAATTAATATTTATTCCCCCTTATCACCCTCAACAGTCTCCTCATCATCAATCGTCTCCTCCGTTTCCATCGTGGTGCCTCCAGGCTTACTTGACGCAACAACACTAACCATCTTGATGGCCCCAATTCCATTATAATCTCCCTCCCAGTGTCTCAAACGTACAACATTGGCTGCATCCGTCATGTTGGGCACCTTCATTCCCGTTCGATATTCATGTCGATCTTTCCCCATCAACATATCATAAAGTCCTAATTTCGCAGGCTTTGGTCGGTTGGGTCGAATCGTGGCTTTCAGTGCTTCTACTTCATCATCATTTCGGTGAATATATCTGAAAGAGAGAGACAGGTTTCAGCTTTCATCAACGTATATATAAAACATGTTATAAAGAAAAAGAAAACTAAACTGATCAATCAAGTCATGAACCATTTCAGGTGTGGCTGCTGCAACTTCATCCGGTAAAGCGTACTTGAACCAAACCATTCGATCCACTTCTCTCATCCTGTCTGCGTCCTTCATTGTTTTCAACTTGTCCACTCTTTCTTCTCGAGCAAACGCTCGTCGCATCTGTCCTGCTTTCCTAGAGTACGGATGGGCCTTCTCTGCTCCCTAAACAGTAGAACGAAAGAGTATAGGTGGAAAAAAAAAAAGATAAAACACAATTAGTAACCCAGTCTGTGTCCACACTAACACTCCTCGATCTCAATCTTACCTTGATCTTGCTGACTTTATGTTTCTTGTTGTTGGGCATTTTTTTGATTTCTTGTTCGAAAAAAAAAAAAAAAGAAATAATAAAAAAAGGACTCTTGATTTCTTTATCGTATTTAACCAAACAATAATACTAGGCAACATAATTCCCTGGAAAGATTCCAGTCTGTCCTCTCAACCGACCTGTCCACCAATCGTTTGGGTCTGCTGTCCTCTCAACAACTTCAATCCGATCGTCTCGCTGGAACGATAAATCTCCTTCCGCTTGCGCCTGGTAGTCATACAATGCAGTCACGTAGACTACTCCACTACTACTACCACCACCACCACCACCACCACCACCACCACCTAAAGTCGATGCAACACCTCCAAACGGAGAAACAACAGGCACCGCACCATACGGCGCCGCATTATTATGCATCTGCTTGAAATTCGCCGCCGCCGTCGAACTAAACTGCGCAGGCACCGAATTGGGAATATACGCCGGCGGTGGACTCTCCACCGCCGCACGTTCCCCCACACCACCACCACCACCAGAACCCGCCGTAGAAACCCCCGCCCCCACATAATCAGGACTCAACGGACTCACAGAAACACTCGGTTTCCGATTCTTTGCCATCACCGTAATATCATTCAACAAAGCCGCCTGCCTCTCCACCTTCCCTTCAAACCCCACAGCGGCACTCACACTCGTATCGAACGCGGGTTGCTGCAACAACGCACTGTAGCTCTGGTACAGCGATTGATGGACTTTGAGTTGGTACCAGTACAAGGTTTGGAAACACGGGTCAATGAAGGGGGCTTTGAGGAGGAGGAGGAGGGGTAGTTCTTGTTTGAGGAGGTTGTTGATGTGGGTGTATTCGCGGGTGGATTGGTCAAATGCTTGTTCGGCTTTCCCGAGGGCTTTTTCGTCGGTTACGGTTCTAGTTTGTTTTAGTTGATAAGGGGTTTGGTTTGGTGTTCGAAGAAAGAAAACAAATGTGTGTGTATGATATTATTACCTCTCCTTTTCTTTTAATTTCTTGACTGCTTCTCGGTGGCGGTCGTAGTCTAGTAGTTTATGGGATCTCTTTACAATGACTCTCTGTATTGCTTTTGGGTTAGTTTCAATGGAATATATATATATATCTTTGGGTCTGTTGATGAAAAAGAAGAAGATGAATAGATTCACCGCCTTTGGCGGTATGATTAAAAGAAAACATTCACCGCCTTTGGCGGTTGGTGTGAATAAAAAAGGACAATTCACCGCCTTCGGCGGTTGGTGTAAAAAAAAAGAAAGGACAATTCACCGCCTTCGGCGGTTGGTGTAAAAAAAAAGAAGGACGATTCACCGCCTTCGGCGGTTGGTGTAAAAAAAAAAGGAAGGACGATTCACCGCCTTCGGCGATGTGACCCGCCTTCGGCGATGTGACCCGCCTTCGGCGGTAACTACAAAAAAAAAAAAAAAAATCAAAAGTTTACCTTAACATTATCCAACATAACGACCAAATCAGCAGCAGGAGCCACCAATCTACGTTCAAGAGTCTCCAAATCAGGCAACAAGAATTCCCTTGAAGTCTTTGCAAAAGTAGAAAATTCTTGGGCAGCTTCAAGAGATGTTTGATTTGTTTCCTTGTACTTTTTTGAAAAAGAAAGAGAAATGGGATGATAAGGAATTTGATGTGAATAATTATGCAATTTTGAAAAAAAAAGAATGGGGGGGTTGAATGAGAATAAACCATTGCAGGCAGTAAGACTCCGCTTTTGGCGGTATGACGAAGAAGAAAAAAAAAAGAATGAAAAAAAGAATACACCGCCTTCGGTGGTTGAAGAAAAAAAAGAATAAACCGCCTTCGGCGGTAGGGAACCGCCTACGGCGGTAAGACTCCGCCTTCGGCGGTATGAAAAGAAAAGAATACACCGCCTTCGGCGGTAGGGAACCGCCTACGGCGGTAAGACTCCGCCTACGGCGGAATGAAAAAAAAAAGAATACATCGCCTTCGGCGATAAAAACCGCCTTCGGCGGTAAGCAACCTGTTTAGTAGAAGATCTACGTGGAGCCTCATTCGATCCAGGAGAAGCATCAGTCGGCGAAGCCGAAAAAGAAGAAATGGGATGATAAACCTGTGTAGAAAAATAAAATAATTAATAAAAAAATAAAAAAAATAAAAATAAAAGAATTAGAATAAAAAAAAAAAAAAAAAAAGGATGTTAACCTCCAAAAGAGTACTAGCAAACATATCCTGATGATTCAGCATACTAGCGAGGGCATCTTTAAACTTTTTAGCATCCTCCGAGAGTTTTCTTGCAGACGCGTCGAGCAGTTTGAATCTGTCTTCCAGATCTTGAAACTCGGGGTCGACAGTTTCCGACGCGTATCCGGCAGTCTTTCCGACGAGGTGGGGCAGACGGGCGACAGCCTTTGCGATGCCTTTGAACGACATTTTGTTTTTTGTTTTTGTTTTATTAAATAGTTGATTAGATTTTTCTTCTCGCTGTTTCAGACGCAACAGAATGAAAAAGAGCGAAGTGTACGAAGCGCTGCGGCTGAGCACGCTTGGCCAGCCGGCAGTGAGTCACCGGCCGCACGCGATTGCGCCATCGACGCCGACGGCGGCGCTGCTGTGCCTCGCGGCGGACGCGGCGGCGGAGGCGCAGCGGCGCGCAACGCCCGGCGGCGACGCGCGGCTGCGCGCGAGTGCGGACTTCTCGGACGCGCGCAACGCCCAGCGCCGCCGCCTGGCGGACCTAAAGCCGCCGGCCTTTGCCGCCTTTGCCGCAGACGTGCTGGCTGCCCTCGAGTCCCGCGTGTCGCCGGCGACTGTGCGCGCCTTCAACGAGAAGTATCAAATCGATCATGTTGATCAAATCGATGAAGTCGTTGAAGAAGATGTCAATGAAGAAGATGTCAATGAAGAAGATGTCAATGAGGCTCAGGAAATGTTTGAACTCATGAAAGAAATCGAAGAGGTACTTTCATGCGTGTGTTCATTCACACCATGATGCAACTAAACAACTTGTGTTCAGAGAAACCTCTCTCTTGAATCAAAAGTGGCGTCTTTGGAAGCCACGATTGTCGAGTGTGAACAAAAATGTACAGATTTGGAGAATATCTGCAAGGCTGATTCCGTCAGTCTGTCGCTCTTGGATTCAGTTTAGTTGTGATTCTTTGTACAGTCTTTTGAACTATTCCACCAACATTATCACACATTTCCATCCAGCAAAAATCACTTGAATCAAAGAACGAAACCCTTTCAGCGCAACTCTTGGAAGTGACCCAAAATTATCAACAGTTGCAAACTCAAATTGATGCCCTCGAAGCCCAAAACGCTCAGCTTACCACTTCTATTAGTTTGAAGACTGCAGAAAACTCAAAACTGTTTGCAGAAATCAAATCTTGGCAAAAGAAACACGATGCATTGGTTCAAGAGAACCAAAAGCTTCGCACTTTATTCTCTTCAACCCCACCAACTTCACCGCAAACTCATCGAAGACCGAGCGGGCCTGTCGTCAGCGATCGAGGATCTGTATTGAGTGCATCATCAACAGCAAACAACGGGCTCCCATTAAACGGAAGCTCTCATCGACGCAGCTTAGTTGCCGTCACAACTGCTTCAGCCACAAGCTCAATCACTTCCTTATCAAGGCAAAATCGCCCACCTCAAAGTCCAAACACCAACTGGATGAACCAACTCAACGCGATCCAATCAGAAACGATTGAATTCTCTCGTTCATCAAGTCCAGTCATTACCCAACACCCTACACTACCAATAGAATCCCTTTTAGATCCCAAGATGGACACCCTCATTACCCAATTCTATAAACACATTCAATCACTCCTCACAGTCGTTCGTCAAGCAGCCGCTACAATCCCTACATCATCTTCACAACCGCGAGACGCAACAGCAATTCTCCTCCCCTTGAAACAAATCCTAATCACATGCAGATCCATCAGCGAAACAGCACAACTCCCACCACCACCCATATCATCATCATCTGCCATCAACATGGACGATCTGCTCGACACATTAGACTCTCGAAAACAAGCACTCAGTGAAAGTCTCGTCTTGTTGATGAGCGCTACAAAGGCATTCGCGCTTCAAGACCACGATTCACAAGACCCGAAATCATCATCATCAGGATCTCTTGCAGACGTTGAACGAGAATGCGCAGGAGTCTGTTCAGATGTCGATTCAATTAAAGCCGTCCTAGTAATGAACACCGCCAACACTCAACCGTCTTCAGCAACAACCACAACACTACCACCGCGACAATCACCAGCCCCACAATTCCCAGAATCAACAACAACAACAACAAGACTCTGGATCCAAGACAAAACAAACACAACAATCCAATCGATTCAAGGCCTCCTCCAAGTCCTCCGCACAATCACAGTCGAAACCGTACAGGCAGGGATCGTGCCAACCTCAATCGTCCCGCAGATTTTACAAATCACAGAGAGTGTTGATGAATTGATTGGGAATAGTAATTCATCTGTTTTGGCACGTGTTGCCGCCGACAACAACAACACCACCACCACCACGAGCACCGTTATAACCCAAGAATCAATCGAACACATCATGTTTGAACTAGACTCCGCCAAAAACGTGCTCCAAGACCTGGGGAGCAAAGTGTTTGCAGGGTATCGCGGTGGAAGCGGTGTGAATGGGTGGGGAGAGAGTGAAGAGGATGGGGAGTTGGAGGTGAAGGCTGTGAAGCATCGGATTGGGACGGCGGCGTATGCGCTTGTGAAGAGTATGAAGGAGTTTTGTGATTTGTTTGGGGTTTGAAAACCATCCAAAACAAAACAAACAAAACAAAACAAAACAAAACAAAAAAAAGGAATTATTTTGTATTAAATAAAATAAAACAGTGAGGCATCTAAAGTTTTGAGAGATAAAGTCTTCGAGTGAGTGTTTTTTTTTTTGATGTGACCAGAACCCCCACAAATGAACAACACTCCGACTTTCCGCATCATCACCCACGAGCCCAAAGACAGCAACGACCAATGGACGGTTTCGCGGTGGAAGCATTGCTTCAAGAGCAACGGACTGACTGAAGCAAATTCCACCGACTCACCCACAGTGACGGTTGTGGTCTCCTCCAAAGCACTCCGTTCGACCCTCGCCAGCGACAGCGCTCTAGCGGCTCAATGGAGCACCCTCCTCTCAAACAAACAAGAAACTCTTTTATTCGTCGTTGATGATGCCGATTCACTACAACTCAAAGTCGACTCATCCACCACCACTCAAACTGAACCCGACCGCATCTGGACCCAACTGAAAACAGCCGCAATAGAATGTTTCAAAGACGCTACCGAAGCCGCAAGCGCAATCGCCGCTTTGCATTTGTTGATTCCAGAGGCAATGTTCACAAGGGCCATACAGACAAAAGACGAAGCAGAAGCAATGCGTTTGTTGACAACCGCTGCAGACATGGGAGTTTGCGAAGCTGCTTGGGAAGCAGCTGTGCGGCTACACGAAGGAAAACACGTCAAACAGGACTTGAACCAGGCAGCTCCATTCTACAAACAAGCAGCTTCAACAAATAAACAACTGCTTTCATGGAAACGCGAGGCGGAACAGGTGCTAGCTCAATGGTATGCACGTGGAACCGGCGGCGTTGAACAGGACTTGGACAAATCAATCGAGTATTGCAAACGCGCTCAACTCCACAGCGTTGTAAGTAGACGAACGTCATTCCCATCGGGTGCGCGGCTTTGTTTATCAAATCAGTATGAACACACTCCGGAGCACAGTCTCTATATATCTTGCTCTCGCGAGTTTGATAGTGATTGGGCTCAGTTGCTGCAACTTGGGTTTTCTGCGACAGGAGCTTGTAAGGATTGGGCTCAGTGGATGCAACCGCAACTCAGTTTTTCAGCGACCGGTGGCGCTAACCTTTCTGCATACGTCGTGGATATATGTGGAACGGGGAACTTGTGTACGTCAAGGCCGGACCAGTTTCAGGGATTGATGGCAAAACTGTTTGAGGCGGAACAGCAACAAGAACAACAAGAACAACACGGAGAAGAAGAAAGTCAAGTCAATAACAACAACTACAACTACAACAACAACAACAACATCAACAACAACAACATTGTTTCCGCCACCAATCTCCCTCGATCCCATCATTTCCCACTGGACTCATTACACCCAGACGACATCTCCGCTATCCAAAACGCGCATTCCGGTATCCTCACCATCATCACCCCATTTGCATTGAAACTCATGCAACTGCGGTTCAATGCCGGGCTTCCCGATCCACTTTTCCTGGAATGGCAGGAAATCATTCGTAGTACCCGAAAAAACCCGTCTCAAACCTTGGTCATCTTGAAATTGCCCAGTCACTCTAATAAACATGAATTGATCACAGGGTTCAAGTCTCAGAAGGAGGAGCAGCAGATGCATCCGGCCATAGATCAAATTCTAAAAGAGTTGGAGCAAGTTAGTGGTGGTGGTGCTTTTATTGATGCGCCTATTCCTTTTTCGAGGGGGTATCACGGTATGAATCATGTTGCTAGGGAGATTGCGTGTAATATAGCAGCGTTGCATTTAGGTTATCATTCCTTTTTTTTTCTGTGTCTTTTTATTTGGACTCCAAGTCTTTCGATATTAATTTCGTTTTTTTTTTGGACAAGGTACAAAGGATATCAATGCCTTAGAAGCCCTAACAGGTCAACACTACGCCTGGCACACAAAACACCCAAAGTCAGTGGAACCAAAAATCCCACACTCTCTACCAACAGTGTTTTCCTGGTTCCCACGAATTCTCAGCCACATTGACGCTGAGCTATCCAAAATTGGACTTGCCAAAGGAATCAACGTTGAAACAATCGGCCAAGGCAGCGGCGGTGGCGGCAGCGGCGACGACAAAGGACGACTCGACAATAATGTCCTACACTGGGTTCTCAAGAAACGGCAATTTTGCTTTACGTATGCTGATTTGATTTCAAAGTTTCCTGAGGACTTTGTTGCTAGCGTTGGTAAGTCCCTAAAACTGCAACCACATTCTACATCTAAAACATTCAACCCCTCACTCCCTCCCTCCCTCCCTCCCTCCCGCCTCCATCAGAATCCACAAACACAACCGCAATAGCGACCACAACCAAGCACTTTGAAATTGCTGCCCGTCTACGTCACTACGAAGCACAAGCCCGATTCGCCCAATGCATTGAACCTACAAACCCTTCTCTCGCGTTCGAATTCTACGAATCAGCGGCTTCCCAAAACGAGGTGGTCGCGATATTCCGATTGGCTGAGTGTTGGGAGTCTGGAAGTGGAGTTGTTGGTGGGATTGTGTCCGTGGAGAAGGCGGTGGAGTATTACCAGAAAGCGGAAAAACTGGGACATACGGAGGCTGGGAAGCGGGCTATTGCGTGTTTGAGGATGAAAATGAGCGGTGCTGGTGCTGGCGCTGGTGCTGGTGGTGGTGGTGGTCCAGGAAATATTTCGGGGAATAGGAAACGTGATGTGTTGGCATTGTATAGGTTGGAAGATGGGTACACTTTCCCGGATCTTGTGAGACGTATTGAGATGCAGGAGCCTCCCGTTAAGAAGCTAGCTCCAATCAAGAAGGCGGGTTTTGTCGATAACTCGAATGACGATGATGATAACGATGAACAGGAAGGAATGTATCAAGTTCTCAATAATACTGGGACGGACCAAGGAATCAAAGAGTTGGGCCAAGCGTTGAAAGAGTTGAACCATAGCTTCTGTGTGAGCGGAATTCTTCCGATTTCTGCGGAATCGCCAGTCAAGATCCTTTTTGAACAAGATTCTGACAAACAGCGGCTGAATCCTTCTTCTGTGGATTCTCAAGTTCGAAAAATTGTCTTTCCGTTGGTGGATGTTTCTCAAGTTGAGGGGTTGATTGAGTTCTGTAGCCCAGCTTCTTTCGGATTCAATTCCGAGACAGTGCTGGATGACAATTATCGAAAAGCGTTGAAACTCGACGGATCGTGTCTTGCAACGACGTTGGACGTTTACGCCTCTGGGATCATCAAAAAGATCAAGAAAACTCTTGTACTCGACAGCAAGATAAAGCCTTCCTCTGACATTCACGCCGAACTCCACAAACTCAATGTATATGGTCCAGAAGGGTTTTTCAAAGCACATGTGGATACTCCCATATCCGCAGACATGTTTGGATCTCTTGTAGTCTGTCTCCCTGTCGCCTTTGAAGGCGGTGTTCTCACTGTCAGGAGAGGTGAACTCAGCCCCTCCCTGAAGTGGGAGAATCTGGATTCTTCCAAATCCTTTGACTGGGGCGCTTCCACTGAAGCAAAAGATTCCACAAACACCCACTTGATTCAATGGGCCGCCTTCTTTTCCGATTGTCCACACGAAATCTCACCGATTGTTTCCGGAACCCGCATCACACTCACGTACAACCTATTCAAACGGAATCCTGCCGAAAAAGTTCTTTTGGATGCTGAAATTACGTTACCCCGCGATTGCACCTTATTAACTCAGTTCAAAACTCATCTCTCGGAGCAATCGTTTTTCGAACACGGTGCCGTTCTCATGTTCCATTGCCAACATGCGTATCAAGTTGCCCAACAACCAGCAGCCACGCCGGACTCACCTACAGAAAATCCGTCTTCAGCAATCGATTGCGAAGCCTTGATTCCATTACTAAAGGGAGCTGACATGTCTGTGTTTGAGGCCGCATTTGCATGTGGCCTTCAAGTCTTTGTCAAACCATTATATGAAGCCTCGCAATACACCGAGTCATTTGTCCTCGGAACTCAATTCATGCAATTTGAGGTATCCAAGGGTCATCAATATGGCTGGAAAGGTGACTATTTGGCGGATGTTGCTGGAGACATTGTGGAAGTGGATAACAAGAAGGTGGTTTGGTTTGGAACCCCGTTGAAAATGAATCGTCACGAGTATTTGCATTATGGGAATGAGGCGACTGTTGATTATGTTTATTCTTCGGCGGTTATTGTGGTTCATGTGCCGTCTTGGAAGGATCGACAGCAACAATTTATGGCGGATGTCGCCACGGTTCCTGCCGAGAGTTCTCCACCCTGCAACAACGCCTATGTGTCCCATGCTGACGAGTTTGACGCCGAGTGGGCAGATCCACTTCGTTATTACCTAAAAAAGTATGGTGTTCTTGCGTATCTATACGAAAAACAGAACCAAAATGGAATCAGTCGAAATCAGCGTGCAGAAAAGCTGATTCTTGAGCCCTTGAAACCCACAACAAAAGTTCCAAAGTCTTGTCTGTCGAGAGAGCGAAGTGAACAGGAGAAAGCGGCCTTATCGTCGAACGCAACAATTATTGTTGTGATTTCACCGGCTTCATTGAAACTCATGTCTTTGCGTTTGGCTGCTGGACTTCCGGACCATCTGTTGGAAGAGTGGAAAGAAATCATCAAAATCTGCAACACAGATACGTCGCGGAAATTGGTTTTGTTGAAAACATCAGAGTCGTTTCAGTTTGAAGCGGAGGGTGAAATCGCAATGGTGCTGGACGGTCTTGTAAAAGCCAGTCAGGCAGCGTGTATATCAGCGAACGTGAAGCGAAAGAGTGAAATCAGTGCTTCTATTGAAAGAGATGTGGTGCCAGAGATTATGGGGGTACACCTAGGTTGGTTGTTAAATTACCTTTTTTTTCGACTGTCTCTTCTTAATATGTTTAATATAGGACGCATACAAACGCTCATTGACTTGACCGATGAGTACTTTGAGGCATTTTCCGCCAACAACTGGGAGGGTTTTACAGTCGTCAAGACTCGGGAAGACCTTCTTGCGTGGCTATCCAACCTTATTCTCCCGTACTTGGAAGCGAAAATTGTCACAAATGCGGATGGCGAAAGTTCGCGCTCGAAACCCAATGCACGGTACACTGAAAGTGCGTATCAGTATGCAAGTCTTCTTTCAAAGATCCCAGAACAGAAAGAAACATACCTCAAGTATCTCAAGATTGTCGCAGATGGCAACCACAGCCAAACATGCTCCAGTCAGTACACCCTTGCCAAAGAGTTGGAAGTTGTGGATCCTGAATTGTCGCTCGTCTATTATGAAAAAGCGAACGATTCCGATCATCCCATGTCTGCATTCAGGCTTGGTGAACTTTGGGAATCAGGTAGTGCCGTTGTTGGAGGCCATACATCACTGGAAAAGGCGGTGGAGTATTATCGGCTCGCTGGAAAGCACGGACATGCGGAAGGAGAATCTCGGGAGCTGAAATGTAGTAAGGCAATTGAAGATCTTGTCAAGTCGACAGGCTCTGTGTAAATAAAAGAAGATATCCGACATAATAATAAAGTGTTGAATGTCAATTTCTTTTTTTTTTGTGAAGTTTTGACATGCATTCCTCCAAGGTCCCAGGCAATGCCCAGAGGACTGGTGCGGCGCAAGCCCCATCGATTCCTGACGGTTACATTGCATCCTCTGAGGGGTAGTTATGCTGCTTATGCAGTATCAGTGCCTGTTGAAAACCAAATCTAAAATTCTGAAACAGAAGCGACAAGCAAGGCCTTAGCGGGCTTCGCAAATACTACTCTGATAAAGCAAAGCATGTCAGATTTCCGGAAAGCGAAGAGGAAGACGTGGAGGCGGTGGTTGAGAAAGCGATATCCTTTAAAAGGCCTATCACCAGTTCCCAGGATGCATCAGCCAAGAAGCAACGAATGTCTTTACAGCACCTTAACTTGAGCCATAACGGTATACAGGCTCAAGTTAATATCACAGGATTGACTTGTCTGGCCGATCTTCAGACAAAGGCTAAATTCTTGTTTCCGATCAATACAAGTCCCGTTTTCATCCAGTTTCAAACAGACAGCAACTTGAACGCTACATGGTCTGAACTTTTGAATCTTCCAATCGAATACTCGGAAGTAGGTGGCAATGTCGTTGTCATTCATCTTGATGTCCCCACCATCACAACCACTGCCCCACTTGAAAAACAAATTTTGGGGAGTGTGGAGACAGACATGCGTAATTTGGACAATGGTGACCTTCAAGATTATTTGGCTCTCGGTCTTGCTTTAAAGGATGATCCTGCGGTGGCAGCTATTGTCCACTGCCTCAAAACCATGGTCACTCCTAGGAACAGCCATCGAGCTCCTTTTGTCTATTTGGAAAGCTCTTCGGGCCTCGGAAAATCTCAAACTTCATTTGCTTTGATTCCTGCTCTTGACGCCCACGTTTTCTACTTTCTCTACACTGTTCCGAACTCGTCGCCTCAACGCATCTATCAAAGCTTTATACGAATATCGAAACTGTTCAAAAAATGCGTTAAAAGGGACTCTGCTCACTATAAAGGAAATTCCCCCAGCTGTTCCAACCTCATTGATGAAGATCTGTATGTATTCGGGTTCATTGGGTTATTGCTTGAGCAGTTCAAAAAGAGTAATGCGTTGGAAGTAGTTGAAGGAGCCCTTGAAGTTGAGAAAATATCTGGGAGAAAATTGCAAAGCTTCATTGACGCACAGTATCCGTCACACAATTGCCGTCCCACCTTTATAATTGACGAGTGCAACATGAAAAAAGGGAAAGTCGAAAGGTTTCGATTTGTTCGAGACATATTTCGGTGTTTGGGGGTGTGGTTGGTGATGTTGGGGACCGATAGTCAAGCGGCTCAATTGGGAGATTCAATGGGATCGGCGAGTCGACGTGGCGATGCTTCTATGTGGTGTCACATATTCAACAAACTTCCTCGCCTCCATTTGCCGTCTCTAGAGCTCCCCCAAAACTTGCCACAGAACATTCGTTCAGTGATAACAAAATCTCGTCCTTGGTTTGCCCATCTTGGTGCCACTTACTGGAGATGCTCAGAGAATCCATCTTTGGACGGAATGATGGCTTTTGTCTATCATAAGATTGTAGGCCAAAAGAATATCTTTGAGACTGAGTTTGGAAGGCTTGGGCAAGTCCACTTGGTGCACAATACGTCATATGTCGCTGAAAACTCCTCTTCGTTAATACACGAGCATTTTGGTCAACTTGATGGAATACCGAATTTCACGCTTAATAGTTGGTTGCATGTTGAAGGAACTGGAAGAAAATGGGTCCCCAAAGCTGTTTTCCCAACGGTCGAGAAAGATCCTCTCCTGTTTTTGAGTTTGCTTGGCCCGCAATCTTGCCCTGCATTTGCGATTGACGGGCTTCAAGTTCCATTCACCTTCTTTCTTCAAGAGCAAGAAAACAGTGTGAAGGCCAGGAAATTCTCGATTAATTATCAGAACTCTGTTCAACGTTCGAACGATGGAATGCAGTTTGAAGCATTGCTATGTGCGTGTATATGTGTTGCCTCTCATTGTCAGGGCGTACGCGGTGCCAGAGTTGATCTATTTCTTCAAGACCTTGTCTACAACCTCCAACGCATCCCGCAGCCAACTGATCTTTTTTCTCCTGATCTATCCCGTTTCCCTCTATTGGCGCTTGAGGGATTTGTAATCCCATTTCTTTCACCGCCAAACCAACAGTGGCCTTCTTTTGTCGAGTCATGTGGTAACTTTGGCAATCTCAAGAGAGCGAGAAACGCGGATAAGGTTGATATTTTGACATCCTGTGGTCTTTCTGCAGAAGTCAAGGATTGGAGTAGCCCTCTGCCAAGCGAAGACCTGACTAATATCATTGTACGAACGCCAATTGATTCAAAACTACATATTGTCCTTGTGAGAAAACTTCAGAAGGCGTATTACACCACAGGAAAAAGTTTCTCGGAAGCTGTTGGAACTGAGCTTTCGAACCGATTTGCTGTGTGTAAAGTGAATCCTGCTGACCTTGTGCCTGCCATTCATACCATGAATGGGATTCCTATTTCGAATTCCCCTTCTGGCGTGATTTTATTCATTGTGTGTCCTGAATAAAGGCGTTCAGTTTGAAAATAAATTACTACGGATTATGCAATGCTTTCGCAATTGTTTGCCGAGCTGGAATTACTTGCATACACATTTCAGTTCATGGAATGGAAAATTCTTGTGAATTGTCGCTGGCTCAAAGGTGCCAATTGGAGCAGGTTAGTAATTGGGGTCATAACAAGGGTTGTTTCGACGGCTTGCTTGTGCTCACGACTTTCGGAAGCCAACTGCACCTTTATTACCATTTCATCGTTGATTCTGGAATAGCCACTTTTCCAAACCAGCGTCATCTCCTTCCGTAGCCATTGGAGCATCTTGCCAGTTCAACGGCATTTTCTCCTTGACATTTTCTGGCGCCAACTGAGGCCAATACTTTCGAATAGCCCCCAAAACCCCTTCAGCCAATTTCGCATTCCCCTCTTTCCCCAAATGCAACTTATCATCCCAAAACAAGTACTCCAACGAACTAGGCTCAAACCCTGGCTGCTCATACTTTTTTCCAGGCACAAACAGCTCCCACGTATCCAAAACACGTACCCCAACGTCCACATTGCTCAGACTCATTGCAAAGTCCAAACAAGCATCCCGATACTTCTTGACGCTTTCGAATTCATATTCAACCCAAGGAAGCACCCACCCCGCCAACGGCGGCGGCGTGATGTTCAATACTTTCGCTTCCGGTGCTTCCACCTTCAACGCCTTGACAAGGGCATCCAAATTCGCCACATACATATCCAGCGGTACGTGTTGTCTTGATTTGCCCTGGATAGTCGAATCGTTTGTTCCAATCAGAAGGGTGATGATTTTGGGGTGTTTGACTGAGTTTCGAATTAACGGTGCAATCGCTGGGAGTAGCCAGTAGCTTGTGTATGCGCTGAAGCCGCGTGTGATTATTTGCATTTTGCGAGAGTATTGGTGGGCTAGGGTGAGGCCCCATCCATCGGGATATTGAGAAAGCTAAAAAAAAGTGTTGTAAGTGGTACTGGCTTTAAAGTAAGGCAAAAAACAGGAAGATACCTCAGTTAATGAGTCTCCAATGAGTAAGATTTCGTCATAACTGAAATCAGCCATCGTTGGGGTTTTTTTAAATAATTTTTCATGCTATTTTTGTGAACATCGCTCAAAAGTCAAAACTATCAACTTATTCCAAGCCAATGGTACTTGCAAGCAAGGCCCAATCTTTCATCACAGTTGGCTTGATTGGGCCATATAATTGGTATAAAATATTCCCTCCCTGCACTAACCAGTAAGGAAAACGCGATCTTATTTTAAAACAAAAAAAAATATTGGTTTTAAGGTATCCGACATTGACCTTCAACGGATCACAAGTAACAGGTGGCTACGACAAGATCAACATTTCCCTTCTCAGCGACACAAACTACTGGAACCATGATTCCTGGTTCTTTTGGAACCAGGCAGCGTTGGAATTTCCAAAGCAAAAAACTCAAACGTTGTACAAATCCAGTAATGGAAGCTGTTTTTTTCGCCGAATAAATCAGCAAGACTCGTGAGAATAGAATTGCCAAAGATATTCCAGAAGCGGAAAATACTTTGAGCATCATTCCGGATCCTGTTTGGATCAATTGAAATGTGCGTGTATCTTGGGCCGTCAGGAGGGGGAATAGAGCTGCCATTGTAAAACGTTGGTTGATAATGTTTCCATTGCATTATTTTAGTAACTGAAGGGTCTGTGAGAGCAAATTCTAGTGTGTATGTTTTTCAGTTTATGTTAAGTCTTTGAAATAGTGGACAGGCAGACTTACGAGGCGAGTTCATATCTTGACTTAATCCGTCCACACAAAATATATTGAATGCTCTAAAAAAGAGTGTTCTTTTAGCGAGTATATTTTTTTTCGAATTATTCTTTTTTCAAGTCTTACGCCGCAACATCACCATGTTCAGTCAACGTCACAGGATCACCAGTGATTCCACGATAACCCGTATTTTGAAATAACGCGAAACTATGGAATGCCAAGCTCTCATTCGACTGCAATGTATGTAAATAGCAACAAACCCTTTTTTAAAAAAGCGTTATTGAAATCTGGTGTCATAACAAAAAAAGCATGTACATGGCCTGTTATTCAATGCTTTGGGTCGCGGATGAGCTGGATCCCCCACTTTCAAATTCCCCATCATAAAGCATTCTTTCGATACTTTTTGATCACGCTCAATCAACGTTGCTAATCAACGGCGCGATTCTTGCCACATGTTTATTTGTCGCTGGCTCGCGGGTGCTTTTGGGTCACCACACGATGGAGCAGGTTCTTGTTGGACTTTTAATAGGGGTAGGATTTGGATGGTTTTGGCGCCGGCTATTGCGTGCGTCTTTTTTGGCTTTGGCGGCACCGTTTCTGACACATGTGTCGGCGACGCGGCTTGGTGTCTTTTCTGCATGTTGTTTTCTTTTGTTGTTTGTTTTTGTTGTTTGTTTTGCGCGGGAGAAGAGGCTTGTTTGAAACTTTAATACAGGGACTAACTCGTTCGCTGTTGTCAGGTTGACTCTTTTGGTATTATAACTGTTGTACACATACCAGGTTCCCTGATTATGATGATTACGAAGAGTTTGTGTGTGACACCTAAAATTCTCGCAACGCGACTTGGAACTCGGCGGTCTTCCAAGTGAGTATTTTGAAGACGGAGGCAGCCAGGCTGTTTTCATTCATGTTGGTGCTCGTGGTGGCCGCGATTGGCCGATTGGCCGTATATTCCAATTTGTTTTTTTTCAAAAAAACAAAATTGTAGTTTTGATGCATTCCTCCAAAGCCAAAGGCAACGCGAAGAGGCCTGGTACTGCGCGAGCCCCATTGATTCCTGGTGGCGACACTGCATCTTCTGAGAGGTAGTTATCCAGTGGCAGTGCCTGTTGAAACCGAGCCTAAAATTCTGAAACAGAAGCGACAAGCAAAAGATTTCGACAGGGATAGCAACCAGCGGGCTTCACAAATACTCTTCTGATAAAGCAACGCATGTCAGATTTCTGGAAAGCGAAGAGGAAGATGTGGAGGAGGTGGTTGAGAAAGCGATATCCTTGAAGAGGCCTATCACCAGTTCCCAGGATGCATCAGCCAAGAAGCAACGAATGTCTTAACAGCACCTTAACTTGAGCCATAACGGTATACAGGCTCAAGTTAATATCACAGGCTTGACTTGTATGACCGATCTTCAGAAAGAGGCTAAATTCTTGTTTCCGATCAATACAAGTCCTGTTTTCATCCAGTTTCGAACAGACAGCAACTTGAACGCTACATGGTCTGAACTTTTAGATCTTCCAATCAAATACTCGGAAGTAGGTGGCAATGTTGTTGTCATTCATCTTGCTGGCCCCACCATTGCAACCACTGCCCCGATAGAGCAATCAGCAAATGGAAGCTTGAAGACAAAGAAGCGCAATTTGAATAATGGTGGACTTAGAGATTATTTGGCTATCGGCTTTGCGTTGAAGAATGATCGTGCTGTATTAGCCATTGTCGATTGTCTTCAAACCATGGTTACCAGGAAAAACAGGGATGAAGTCCCGTTTGTGTTCTTGGAAAGCTCGTCGGGCCTTGGAAAAACTCAAACGTCATTTGCTTTAATTCATGCTTTGTCTGTGGATATCCAAGTTTTCTACTTGCTGTACTCAGTGGCGAACTCCGCTACTCAACCTGTCTTTAAGAGCTTTCTTCGAATATCAAACTTTTTTGGTAAATGTGTTGAAATGGACTCTTCTCACTATGTCAGAGGATCTCCTGGCTGCCTCTACCTGATTGATGAACAGCTATACGTATTTGGGTTCATTAAGTTATTGCTGGAACAATTCAAGAAAAGCAATGCATTGGAAGTAGTTGAAGGAACATTTGTCGCTGAGAAAATGTCTGGTAAAAAGTTGCGCAAATATATCAAGTCGAAATATCCGTCAAGCAACCTCCGTCCTACATTTATCATCGACGAGTGCAACATAGATAAGGGGCAAATTGAAAAGTTTCGATTTGTTCGAAACACATGTCGGTGTTTAGGAGTGTGTTTGGTGATGTTGGGAACTGACAGTCAAGCGGCTAAATTGGGCGATTCAATGGGATCAGCGAGTCGATGGGGCGAAGCTTTTGTGTGGTGCCACATATTTAACAAACTTCCGCGCCTTCATGTGCCGTCTTTAAAGCTCGCCGCAAACCTGCCACAAGACATTCATTCAGTGATAACAAAATCTCGTCCTTGGTTTGCCCATCTTGGTGCAAGATACTGGGCTACCGCAGCCAATCCATCATTCAATACTTTACTAAGTACTGTCTATGGTGTCATCATTAAACAGAAGCGAATCTTTAAGACAGATTTTGGACGGCTGGGCCAAATACATTTGTTTCAAAACACTTCATTCGTATCAGACAATTCTTCTTCATTAATTCATCAGCATTTTGGTGAATTGGATGGGCTTCAAAATTTTACTTTGGACAATGAAATGTGCAACTCCGAAACTCTTGAGGATTGGATTCCTTCAGCTATCTTCCCGCAGTTGAAAAACGATCCGCTCTTGTTTTTGTGTCTGATGGGATCTCCAGGATGTCCTGCGTTTGTGATTGACTCAAAACGCGTTCCATACTCCTACTTCTTGTATCAACACGTTCACAGCATTGCTGCTAGACAACATTCTGTCAAGTTCGGTAACGCTGTGCAAAAAGGAAACGACGGAACCGAATTTGAGTCTCGTCTTACAGCTTGCCTTTGTCT
This sequence comes from Obelidium mucronatum, assembly GCA_025765595.1. Lineage (NCBI taxonomy): Eukaryota > Fungi > Chytridiomycota > Chytridiomycetes > Chytridiales > Chytriomycetaceae > Obelidium > Obelidium mucronatum. Next base: position 7,411 of record JAIVFH010000186.1, on the reverse strand, counting down.
TGCGTCCCATTCTGGTGGAGTTAACGGAGTATCTGTGGTAGATTTTCTTCAGGACCTTGTCTATAACCTTCGATCTGTAAAGAGCCCCACCACTGACTTGACAGTCAATCTATTGCAACTACCCCTGTCTCCCCTAAAGGGCTTCATAGTTCCGTTCCTGTCGCCTCCAAACCAGGAGTGGCCTCCATTTATTGAATCCTGCGGATCCTTTGCCAATCTTTGGAGGGCGAGAAACAGGGACATGGTTGACATTTTGACTTCGTGTAAAGTATCCGCAGAAGTCAAAGATTGGACAAACCCACTGAGTAGCAAAGTTTTGGCTGATATTATCTTGCGTGCCCCAGTTGATTCGAAACTCCATATTGTTCTGGTGAGAACGCTCCAGACAAAGAACTTTACAACGCAAGACTATGCAATGGCTGTTGGGAATCATTCCAAACGGTTTGCTGTGTGTAAAGTAGATCTTGGGTGTGATATATTGGATATTTCAGAGATTGGAGGAATTCCGGTTCCACAGGCACCGAGTGGCGTTATTCTCTTTATTTTGTGCCCAAATTAATGAAATAGATCTTTTGCGCAAAGTGAATTGTCCCTCGATATTTGAACAGAAACTGATGAGCTCCAAAAAAACAAAATAAAAAACATGATAAATATTTATTGAAAAATAAAAGTGAATTCAACAAAATCAAATGACGTCATCTCAACTCCCACTTGAAGTCTGGGCCAACATTATTACCGAAAGCTGCATTCAGTATATAGAGCTTATTAAGAGGGTACTACGTAAACATAATGGACTTGGTGCTACACCACCAGCGTCCGTTGGATCAATACCGCGCTTAAAACAGCTGCGTCTCATCAACAAAGCAATATTCACATACACCTGGACACCTGCATTCAAGTGCCAAATCGCATTTGGTATCAACACGGCACAAAAGTCACACGCGCTACCATCCCACAAAGCTTTCATGAAAGCCCTCAAGCTTCTTGCCAAGACTGATCGTCGTGGGGTTGGAGAGTGTATCAAATTCCTATTACAAACCGGAATCTTGCAGTACAAACCAGACCAGGTACCAAACGTCCTTTATCGATTCGAGGACTGGTTCAAAGACGATATTGTTTCCCTCCTCAAGCTTTATGGATTCAAAAGACCTTTGGACGGAATACTCTTGAGCAACACACCGGAATGCAAGCGTGAGATACATAAAATCTTGCAAACAGCGTTCCCAAACTCGTACAAGATGAGCGGACTCCATGAACCTGGATGGGTTCGCGTTGTTTGGAGGATATGCGAAGAGCTCGACGAAACCGGCCCGAGCATGTATAAGCATGAAGGGCTTCGTCCTCATAAATATTATCCGAGCGTTAATGAATGTGTACAAGAAGGGGGTAAAATGACAGTGGTGTTGAATCAGTCATTTCGTGGCGTTCCCAATTTTGAGCAGTTGTCCCAGCAACAATCAGCGCGAACGTGTTGGAAGTGCGGGGAGGATGGATTGGTGAGAGATCATCTTGATTGGATACAGACACTTTGTGATGGATGCTTAGCAGATATTTAGAATCATATGACCAGGTTTTGATACGACGTAAAGTCGTGTTATTTCCAGATTCAAACGGAACTTTGGTCAACAGAATTGCAGTTACCCTTAGATGATATATTTATTTGATTGTTCAACTTGCGCGGTGCATATATTCTGTCATAGATTGGTTTGAGCCAAAGTAAACAAAGCAATTAGAACCAACTCCTTGCATCTTTATCCACTCTACGATCTGCCAAGAGCAATTCAAAAACTTCAAGGTGGCCATTTTCATGTGCAGCTGCCAATGCACCCCAATTACAATCCTCAGGATCAACACGATCATCTTTGAGCAAGAGCTCCACAATATTTGCAAACCCATCCAGAGCCGCCGCCTGCAAACATTCATTGTTGCTTATGCTTGGATCCACATCAGGATGTCCCAATAGTACTTCAACAACGGCGAAATGTCCATTCTGGCATGCAAAACGCAATGCATGATTATCTTTAGCTGTTGGGTCCACATTCCAAGAGGAGTTAGACAAAAGGAGCTTCACGATCTCTACATGGCCCTTTTCCGAAGCGAAACGAATAGGCGCGTTACTGTCAACAGTCGGATCCACCCCACACCCAGAAGGCAAATTCAGCAGGCACCGCACGATATCCAAATATCCTTCTCTCGACGCGGTTTGAATCGCGTGATTGTTGTTGGCACTTGCATCTACAGTTGGGTTCCGTAAAAGTGTGGCGGCCGTTTCCACAAACCCATTGTCTATGGCAAACTTGAGACAGAAATTGTTTGTCGCCGAATGGTTAATCCGTGGACAGGTCAAGAGACAATCTTGTATTGCCAAATAATTGGGCACGTTTGCGAGAAGAAGCTTCACACAAGAGAAGTCTCCGATTCCACTTGCATCCACTGCTGGGTCGGTCAAGAGAAGGCGCACTAGTTCCAACGATCCGCTTTGAGCTGCAGTTTCCAGATGGATGTGATTCGGTGAAGCACGGCCATCTTGAAGCAGAATATGGAGTAATTCTTTTGATCCACTGCGGACACACCAATTCATCAGAAGCCCCACCCTTGCAGTATCCATTCGACTATCCTTGAGCCATATCCTAACAACTTCAAAATGCCTATTCTGGCACGCTCCGATAATAGCGCTAATTAGGTCGGATGTACTTGGCACCACCCTATCGCTTGAAAGCAACAATTCCACAATTTGCAAATGGCCATTCCGACTGGCAAGATTCAAAGCTGAATCCGAAAGTGCACTGGGATCCACACGTGAGTCCTGTAGCAGTGCAAAAACCACCTCAAAGTATCCCCGCTCCGCTGCTTTCCGAATGGCATAGTTACTTTCTGCTTCAGGGGACACTTTTGAGTGGGCCAACAGTAATTCCAGTATTTGAAAGTGTCCTTCTTGAGCAGCGAGGCGGATGGCTTCGTTGTTTTCCGCAGAGGGGTCCACGGTCGGGTTCTCCAGCAGTCTTTGCACTATCAACGAGTGCCCAGCTTTGGAAGCCAGCCGAATTCCCTCGTTCTTGTTTTGTGCCGGATTCAGCGAGATAACATCCAGTATAGCCAGTTGATATGGAGGTATTATCTGAGGGATTTTGAGGAAACTGGTGATGGATGCCCCATGCAGTAATTGGTGTTTCAAGTGTCTGTTTGCAAATGCCTGCGATTTGAGAACAAACTGAGCAAGACTGTCTTTGGATGCAAGTGCGATTTGAAGGAGGTTTGAGTCGATTGGAAGCAGCATCAGGATCTCATTGATGAGTTCATTTGGGAGGGAGGATAACTTGAGTCGTGCCAGAGGACTTGAGGGTATATCAAGAGATAGTTTACTCTTCGAATCGCGCCTCCGCTTTCGATGCCGTCTTTGATTGGGCATATGGTGTTGATCTGTGTCTTTCCGTTCGTGTTGTTATGGTCAAGGGTGTATGAGGTTATGGTGTTCTTGTTTTTTGGTAAACAACGTTTATTTGAACCTCAAGGTAAAGGGGATCAACGACAAAGAAAGAGCAGTTTTATCAGGATCGGACCAAATCCAAACGCTGCGACTCATAGGTCATGACTTCAGGCGGGACAAATTTACGCTTGGTTTCAGTCGAAAGCAACATTCCCCCAAGTCTGGGCTCGTTCTTGAGCCTCGCCTCATTGTCAGCGGCGCTGATTGTCAAGAAACTCACTGTCGCTGGTTTGAATGCTTTGGGTGGAATGTGGTTGTCATGAGGGATGTAAGTCACATCAGATACTGTTTGGAATGTGCTGGAATCCTTGGGATATCTACATTTTATTACGAAGAGTGAAGGGTCAAGAAAACGTCACGGCATGAGCCTTGGGTAGTTTTGGATTGCAACTCACCTCGTCACTGTATTCTCCAAAGTTGAATCAAATCTCCATTCCATTCCAGCTCTTGCCATTTTATACTTTTTGTATTCTTCGGTTCCAGGATTCTGATATGCAGTCTTCATGGAAGTAGCCCCATTCATACCTTCGTCTGTACCGAGCGAAAAGTGATGTCCTCGCAGATTCTGTCCACTTGTGCGGCTTGCATTGAATGTTTCCAAAAAGTCTGTTCTCACAGCATCGCTTGCCTTCGGCGCGCTTCCATCTTCAGGGATTTCGACTCCCTCGTCACAGAAGTGAACGTAACTCGATTTCATCACACTTCCTCCTGTGAATGGATAGGCTGTACGTGATCCAGAAATCGGACTGTATGCATTCAAGATTCCTGTTTTCAAGTGCGATGGATATGCGGATGCTGTAGGTGCTGAGAAATCGGATTTGGTGATTGACCTTGTACTTGGGTCATCGTTTCCGAATACAATACATGAGTTTTTTTGTGTGAACTATATTGTTGTATCAATTATTGGGTACAGGATCGAAAGAGTTTCCCAACCTTTAATTCCTCAGCAATGTGACGGCCGTCATTAAACGCAACATTCAAGCCACCCAATTTTCTGTAATCGCGATGTTGAGTTGAAAGCTTATCAACTCGTAGTGATGAAACGTCATCTTCGTCCTTCATATTGACAAACGTTTGATAGTGATTAACATTGCTGGTCAGATTATCGTTCACATAAGACGCAGGCGGTCTTTGGAACGTGCTTTGATATTGCGAAGTCTTGTAACTCAACTCATCGTTTCCGAGCTGTTATTTTTCATGTCAATAAAAGTATTTCAAGGCACTGTAGGTAGTTACCGTGAAATGCGTTGACTTCAAGTCTTTAACAGTCATTGTATTATCCACCTTCAAGGTTTTTCTATCTAAAGAAGGATCAATTGTGTAGTCTGTTTTGTTCAATGTTGAAGTTTCATTATTCGTAACAGATTGAGGATGAATAAGGGGAGTCAAACCCGCTTTTTGAACAGACACAGTCTCTCCAGGCTCTCCATCGGGATTATCCAGCACGGTACTTCTCTTCTTCTTGTCCTTGATGATTTCAATGCGTGGTTGATCTCCACCAAACCCACCAAATGTTGATTTTGTGATGGATTTGTAAGTCGAGACATCGTCACCAAGCGTAAAGTGAGTTCCACTTGAATCAGGGTGTGCAATCACCGCTGCATGTGTTACTCTCTATTTCGAAGCTATTCAATTGCAAGAAAAAAAAACCGCACATGGTAGTATTTCTATTCTTACGGGGATGAAAGTCGAGTTATACACTGAAGATCCCATGTTCAGCTGTCTTTCATCTCTGTAGATTGGTGGGTAGGTTTTTCGGGGTGGGATTCTGCGTTCTGGTGTTTCAAATGTACCATCGAAATCGCGTTTGGTGGTGCTGATTGGAGTTGGATTGTTTTGTGCCCCGTATCCGTCAAGAGAAAAGTGAGAGGATTTGATATATTCTGTATCTGTGATTTGAGATTATTTTTTACATTTATTGTGAGATTATTTGATCATTGTTGAGTTTGAGAGCAAGGCCATACATTCTTTGGCCTTTTCGATATCAGCACGGCGGTCGCAGCTTTTAGCAGGATAGTCAGTTGTGTGTGTGCTGATCCAAGGGGGCGGGCGCTCGTCTGCATAGTCTGCGGCATGGGCGCCGACTTCCGTGTAACTGTTTTCTGTGGGATTCAAAGTGCGGGGGGAAAACCCAAGAATTTTAACAACCTCTGCAAAACGTGAACTGTTGTTCGCAAATAAAACTTAACGAGTCGCTCGATTGGTTCTTCCTGCTCCATAGAGAACCGTCTTCATTTCAGTTCGATGTTCCAACGATAAGTCAACGAAATCCGGATCACCAAAGGTGCCCATAGGAACTGTGAGATCTGATGCCAGTCTGTTCTTTAAGAGGCCAGGTGCTTTAGCACTGAGGCCCATTGTGTATCCGCCCATTTTTAGTAGTTGCTGTTTTTCCTTCAAAAGTTCAGATTGACATAAATTATTGTCTTTGCTAAATTCTTGATAAATAATTGGAAGGTGTTAATTAAATCATAGTTGCTAGCAAAGCATTCTTCGTTTTGTTTCCGTTTTCAATCCTTTCCTCCCTGTGCCCTGGCAAAGTCAATAAAACCCTGCTCCAAAGAAACCTGTGACAAGGCATATTCTGTAATCTCAAGACTTGTCTTCTGTGCCTCCAAAATTTCAAATGCGTCGGCCAAACTTGTTCCATGCGAAGCAGTAGAACTGATTGACAAGACATAAACAATATTGAGCATAATACTTGCTTCGCAGCTTGCATATGCTACGCATAGAGGACAATGGCAAATAAAATAGAATTTATTAGACCAGCACTGAGCAAACCACCTGCTTTGCCAAATTCAATGCAAGTTAAAGCAATTTAAAGGAGTTAAATCAAGCTTAAGGACCAAACGAGGGTGAGACTCGCCTCTCTTTTTGACCAAGTATACATTGTTAGCGATAGTCTTTGTGTGAGACCACAGGGATGGAAGGGGATGTTTGATTGTTCTGGCCGCTGTGGCGGCGGAGTCATTTTCATGAGGATTACTAAAGTTATCTGAACTATTTTTAATGGCTTTATTCAGAGATTCTGTCGCCACTTATTGCAGCATTCGCAAGTTTCTCCTGGTGAGCCTTCTTCATGGCATCAATCTTTTTGCAACACACGCATTAGCGTGTTGGACCTTCAAACTAAACAGATAGGAAAAAACATACTGCAAGTTTAGCCTCTGCACTCGTCCGCGGAAGGTTCTAACCAAACGAAGCACGATTATTAAAACGTTTGGCAACAGGTTTGGAAACTGGATATTCAAACTCACAGTAACCATGTCTTCCTTTGGAACTCCCATCACAATGTTGATGGGATCTCCTTTGCCCCTCAGCAACTTTTCCTGCATATCCGGTCGATTGAACAGATAAAGAGATCCAACGGGAAACATGATATACAAGAGAAACTACGTGGAGTTGAAGTTTTTTGTCAAGTCTCAACTCGAGTCAATGTGACCAAATGCATATGTACCTTTCCCATCTCACGGCTGAGATCAATTAAAGTTGGCCAGATGCGATGCGATTGAACAAATGTGTACATATGAATTGATAGTTGTGGTTGCGGTTAGTCACCGATGTGAAATCTTAATGTGTGCCTCTAAGAAGAGGCGTCTTGGGTCACGAATGAATCTGAAGCGACACAATGTCTGACGCTCGATTGCGCAGGGCGGTAAAACTCAACTGAACTCGAACTGGCGGCATGTCTGATTTGGTGGAGTTGTTGCTCAAAAAAAAATATGCCAAATAAGTCCTAACTCCCTCCTATGTGAAGTGTTTAAAAGCGCAGTTTTCCATATTTATTCATACCCACAGCACAAGTCTGCATCTTCTCCGACTCCCTCCAATCCAGTTCCAACCATATCTACCCCATCAAAGTAAAACAAAAAGCTGCCCACCATAACCACCAACAACTGCAAGGCAGAGACCCACGTTAAACGT
>JAIVFH010000185.1:0-54638 GCA_025765595.1 Obelidium mucronatum | reverse complement strand
TTTCATTCTCATCCCGCAAGTTTCGCAAACGTACTGTTCCGCAAGTTTTCCAAACGGTCAAGTACAAAAGCCAGAAGGGCATTATTGTTGTCTGAGGGATCAACTCGATCATCAGCCAAAAGAAACTTGAAGACTTGATTCCTTTCACCACGGCGAGAAATAGACAAGAAGGTACTTCGAAGGCATGAAAATGCTTCATATTTCGTCAACGTCAATCTTGGATCTGCAAGTAGAATTTGTACGATTTCAGAATTTGCTCGTAACATGCGTGTTCTAGTGCCTTGTTTCCTTCATCAGAAGGATTGACCTGAGGTTGAGCCAGAAGGAGTTGCACTGCTTGTAAGTGGCCCTTTGAGCAGCCCATCGGATTGGTTTGTTATTCTGGCAGGTGGGGTCAAAGTGATGAAACGATAAAAGAGACTTCATGATTCGGAATGCAACAGGCCCAGAGACTGTGGGATACCATACAATCGTAAAATCCTCGGCAGCAAATAGTTCTGCATGCACTATGGCCACGTATGTCTCCTGCAAGGGCCCTCCAGCGTTCCACCTGCTGCTGCAGACTTTACTCACGAAATCCCACATAACAGCAAAGTTTGATACTGCGTCTTGATGGCGAAAGTGTTGACGGGCAAAGTTTAAGTCTCGATAGAGTGTTGGTGCAAGGTGGTGCTTGGATGCCATTGCAATCGCTTGGCAGCCAGGGAACGGTACATGGATGAGTATCTCTCGAATTATTTCAACGGGAAGCGATTCGAAGGAAGTGGGTGCTGTTGAGCTTCCTTTGTGCAGACACATGGACAACAAAATTACAACTATTAAAAAAGCATGATCCTGGTTGTGTAGAAGTTGAGATTATTTTTTATTCTTCAACGGATTCTTCAGTTTCATTCAACAATTGAAGAAAAGCTTGAGTACATTTAATCTCCAATTCCTTGCCTGTTCCTTGAGCTATGTAATACAGTTACTTACAACACAAAAAAAGGAAAGAAAATGAGACAAACGATATTCAATCTTACCAAGCAAAAGTCTCGTGTTTATTGTATCTCCCTCCTGATGACTCCCAATATCCAAAATTTCAAGCCCCAAAACGCAACAACGCACCTCATAATCCGCCAGCAAAAGCTGAACCACATCAAAGTGTCCCTTTTCAAGCGCATTAGCAAGCGCCTGAAAATTCCAGATTGTAGGATTAATCTTTGGATGATCCAGCAAAAGCTTGACAATATCCAGGAATCCCAGCGCAGATGCCTGCAAGATTGGATTATTCTGCATCGACCCACTATTCGGATCCACCCATGGATGTTTCAAAAGCAATTCTACAACTGCAATATGATTCCCCATCACTGCTGCGCGCAACGCAAGGCTAATTTCACCACGAAGGTAAAAACGTTCATCTTCAAGTAATACTTTGACAAGGTCCAGTTGACCATTCCCTGCCGCAACCCTAAGATGCGCGATATTGCCGAATGGAGAGATACGTGGATCCTTCAACTTCAAGAGGAATTCAACCATACGCACGTGGCCAAAACAACAGGCTTCTTCCAATGCACTTTCTGGGTCAACTGCAGGAAGAGACACAAGAAGCGCTACTACTTCCAAATGGCCATTTCTGCATGCGAATTGAAGAGCCCGGTTGTCGTTAGCGGATGGGTCAAAACCGGGTGATTGCAGGAAAGTGGTGATGGTTTCAAAGGCGTGATGTGGGGACATTTCCCAAGGCAAATGGCTCATGATGATGATACTGGACGTAGAGGAAGCGGCTTTCAAGTTGTGCTTGGTCATGAGGACATTCAAGTAGATTGTGTGTTTGTAGAGTTTGGGAAGCAAGCGGAAACCTTGATGACAAATTGCAAAGTGGTCCAAGTAGTCCCAGAGATCTTCGCGTTCAGAAAACAGCAGATGGTGCTTGAAGTGGTGGTTTGCAAAGTAAGCTGATTCAAGGAGAACAGGTGCAAAACTGGTTTTAGACGCAACAGCAATAAAACCTAGGTTGATGTTGATTGGTATGTGTATAAGGATGGCTTCAGCGACTTCGGGTGGAAGATGCAGAGTCATTTTGACCAGATATTTAAACTGATGGTCAGCTTCAAGAATGTGCCCCCAAACCCAAAATTAGGCACTTACCCGAAAAAAATAGTTACCGCAAATAGCATGAAGATTATTATTTGACGTCATTCAACATACAAAGAAACGCATCAGCGTGATTTGGGGAGCAGCAAGAGCCTCAATAGCAGAGAGGACTGAAACAAGTAATCCCAAAGGTCCGATTTAGACTATATCAGTTGGTGAAGTGTTGGTCTGCAAAGGCATTATCTTTCCAGAAGTTTATTCAGTTGGTGACTCAGACTCTTCCAGCACTGTCTTCACCCAACAACACACTGCCCGTGGCTCCATTTACGACGCGATTTGTATTAACAGCTTTGATAGGAAGATTGGCCGGTGAAATAATACCTTCTTCCTCCAACGTTGCAAAACGCCTTCCAGAAACCGCATCTTTAACCCAAGTGAAAGGACTCTGTCCCGTTTTATCAGCACCAGAAAGAGTTCTCTTACGACCAATGTACCAAACAGCGCCAGAAATCAACGCAAGCCCAACCAGAACACCTCCGACTATCCCACCAATAACCCCAGCAGCAAGAGTAGTTGTAGGAACCTCAGTCTGAGTAAGTGGTATTCCAGAAGGGTTGTAGTAACGGCCAAAGTCTGGAGTAAACGTATTGGAATCAGTACAGTAAACACCGTTGTAGTGCATTGTGAATGTTGCAGGACACGCCGCTGTCACTTGTTCGTAACCAGCAGAATTGGCCAGATTTCGAGTCCACTTGTTTTCGAAGCCTACGCCAAAGTACTTTTCAGAGAGAACACTAATTACATCTGTATAGATTGATGAGTTTTCTTTTAAAGTGAATGAATTATAAATATATTTACCGGCAAGCAAGAGCTCAGGTTGCGCTGGACTTGACTGGTAAAAATCATTATGGCCTTCATCTGCAATGTGATCAAATCGCCAAATCTGACTCTTGAATCCATTCAGAAAATTGTATCCTTGAGTTTGTGGATTCAACCCGTAAATCTTGTTCCAAAGAAGGATATCGTAACTAACAGTTCCTTCGTTGGTGGTATCAAAAATCAAGTCGGCGGTGTGAGCCAAATTTTGGAAACTACTGCTGTCACTGGAAACCAAAGGAACAGCTCCAGCATCTTGAATCAAAGTGGTCCAGAACTTAACATTCTGTGGAACAACGACCGTGTTGGTTGATAGATCAGCAGCAGAGATCACGGCAATAGGAAGCGCGTTGGCAATAGCAGCTTTTGTAGTTTTATACGAATTAACTTTCCCTTGCAGACACTTGTATTGATTCACAACGGTCGCAAACGTCTGGATACTGTTCCCGGTGAATCCGTAAAAGGCATCGAAAAACACAAGCCATTCTCCCTGCGCGAGAGGGCTTTGTTCAGAAAGAATTGCTTTGCTGACATTGATTCCAGTGGTTCCGAATGTGATTTGGGAAGATCCGGAAGTGGGTTTGGTTTGGGTGCAGCTTGACGTTGCATATTGAGATCCAATGGATGAGATTGAAGACTGTTTGTTTAGGCGTTCAATGAATCCGAGAACAGCTTCCTGATTGATGGAGACCGAGGATACTGGGACGGTAATGGCACCGGGTGTTTGGGTTGGTGCATTGCATGCTTGAAGCACTGTTGTAGTGTTGTCAATGGTGAGAGTAACAGTGTAAGGAGTGATTGCGATTTTGAAGTTTTGCGCATAGTTTAAAGCTGAGTAAAAGTGGTTAGCCAATGTGTGTATGCGTTTTTGACAAAGTAAACTGGTTGATTACTCGTTGCTGTCAATGAGGCAAAGGGAGCAGAGCCAGCAGCAAAGGGACATGAGGTCGACTGAGCTTGAACAGAAACAATCACGCTGGCAAATAGAGCTCCTAAACCGTAAGAGATGTGCATTGGGTTTTCAAAGCAGTTTTTGGGGAAACTTGGCTTGTTTCAAAGGAAAAACAAAAAAAGTGAGATTGAAAAGCGGTCGGGAGCAGCCTCACTGTTGGGCGTAATCACCCGACAATTCGATAAGGTTCTTTCAACAGCAATCAATTATGCATTTTCTTTTATTGATTATTTATTACACACACTCACCCCATTAAATAATTAAAAAACAAAAACACCATAAAACGTGTCCAAGAGACCGCGAAGCCGGAGCAACCACAGGATGATTCTGTCGTACTTCACTCAACCACAAAGGATACCCTGGAGTTGGGAGTTTGCGGTGAGGGTTGGGAGAAACTGGAACATCAAGTGGGAATGAGAAATGGGATGTCTTGAAGGAAACGCGTCGTTCTGGAGGGTTGCTGCCTCAAAGTGAACCCCGAAGAAAGAGTGTCGTTTTCGCAAATGAAGGAAATTGTCCATGGTTGGACCGTGTAGTGGAAACACATCAAAAGGACAGAAATAAAGGATTTTTAAGCAAAGAGAAAAGCATCTTTCTCCGTTCGAAACCGGCAGATTGACGCTGCCTGAACTGATACGACCGCATTGGCAGTTGGTATTTTTTTGAATTTTTTTCTTTGTTTTTTATTTTTGAGGCGATGTCCTCACGTACGAACAACTACGAGCAACTCGCAAATAGGGCTCCGATTCCTCCAATTAACGACGAACAAAGTGGCTCCAAAAGAATATATTCATCGGCGCTTAAAGCGGCTTTGTCGTTCGGCAAGACTGTCGCCACTCCTGACCCAAATGCAAAGGGAAAGCCTATCTCAGTCCCAGCAAAGAGACACGAAGCAATGAAGAGTTCGGCAAAGAAACCATTGGATTTTGAGAAGCCGAGCCTTGTTGTTAACACAGCGTCTCTTCACGCAAACCAGCGCAAGAAGCAGACTTCAGTATCAAACTACTTTCCCCAAGAAACAAAAACTCTGATAACGAAAATACCTCCCAGTGAACCTATCGATCTCTGTGAAAGCGAGGATGATGATAAGGCCGGTGCTGCTGTCCATACTCAGCCAGACAGCTGCGTTGCAACTCCCTCAGCTCCTTCTATGCCGAATTCGAAAGCCACAAGTGTTATTGATGATGAAAGTTTTCATGTGGATTTAAACGAGAACGAGGAGGAAGATCTGTTTCAAACCGTCAAAACGTTCCGTTCTGATGTAACACGGAATACCAGCAACTGTCAACAAAAAGATGTATCTTCGCGTTCAGCAAATTCGCTTTATAACCGCATTCCAATCAAATCCCCTGGTATTTCTGAGTCCATTTCCGCTGGCTCTTATTCGGCGCCTCAGCTTGCATCTGTGCAACCAAGAGGTGCAAAAATAACTCTCAAGAAACCGAAGCGGATTGAGAATCCTGTGATCGAGCCTTGGGCTGTAGATTTATTTTCTCAGGTATTGACCGTTCTTTCTCTCATTTTTTTTTTAGTTTCTTTGCTGTTGCCTTTCTCAAATGCGTTATTTTGTGGCAGACTTTGGACTTGTTCAACATGACACTACCAGGCGCCGAATTCCTCATTGAGCGACTCATCCATTCCTTTTTTGACCCCGAAATGATACAATTCCGCAGATCCCGACTTCAAGAAATCAAGGATGGCCCATCGATGGGCTGTGAAATAAATGGATCCTCAGACGACCCGATGCAAAAAAAAATCATCAGCTGGTACATTAAATTCTTTTCGGGTGATTCAGAGGTTGAATCGGACGAGGTTTGGAATCCGTCCCGGGAAGATGTGCCTGCAGCAAGTCGTCCTTCGGGCCTTATTTGCTTCCAAGCCCCCTTACTTATTGGACTTTCAGCTGTTCTTGCAACATGTCCCAAGAAAGTGCTTGCTGTTTGGACTGAATTGGGTGGGTCCTTGGATACGACATCTTTGTTGATGATGGAGGGATCGTGGAATGACTTTTCTGCATCATCGCCGACAGCGGCACGAACAACGCCCCATAATTCTATATCATCACTCGTGAATACTTCAGATGTCATTGACGTTGATGAAGTGATGGGAAGTCCGTCCCCACCAACAGCTCCACCGCCACCGTCCACCTACTCCCACACATTCGACATTGACCGCATCAATGAAATCCTGCGCCCGAATCGTCAAAGTTTGGCATCCACTTTCAACCACAAGTTCACCGAATCCGCAAGGTATTCCACGAAATTAGTCAAGGAAGTGAGCGAAGGCATCATTTTGGCGGCCGTTCCTGGCGGTGTGAATGGTAACGCGACAGAGGATGAATTTGCATATTTCGAGAGGCTGTGGGGTGGTGATTGCTCCACAGCCATTGCTGAGATTATGGAGACTGTAGAAAAGTCGGCAATGGACTCGACGGGTTTTGGAAGCATTGGGGTCCGAGTCGATAAACCGGCTTATGAAGTAGGGATTCCTGAGCGTAGAGTTGAGTGCCCGCCAAACAACAAAAGCAATTACCATATATTTGCTGATTTTGATTTTTTTTTTCTTTTTAGTACGTTGATGAGTATGTTATGACGAACATTGTATACATGATACAGGACTTGTTCAACCCACTAGACAGTGAAGAACTGCGTGGATGTACCTGCGATACCGAAGGAGCGCTCTGTGCCAGTACGGCGTGCTCATGCATAACTGCGATGAATAACCCTGCGTTCAATAACGATGCCCTACGCGATTGTGTTTCAACGACAGTTATTGAATGTGGCGACGCTTGCGCTTGCAGCTGCGCTGAAAAACGCACATGCACAAACAGTACCAAAGCGTTGAACTCTTATCTGAGACAAAATATGTTGAAGGGATTGGTTGTAAAGGCGTCGAGTTGTGGTGAGTCTCGTTTTTTTTTTGGCGTTTTTTTTTTTTTGGTTTGACACCCTCTTTCTTTTCTTTTAGAGTGGGGTTGGTATTCGACTTTGATTGAAGTATTATTTATCTTTGAACTTTTTACTAATTCGTGATTGTTTTTTTTTCTGTCAAAATGTCCTTTTTCGTTCAGGTCTATTCACAAGGTAGGTAATCAACCAATATTCTTTGCTTGAAACTAATCGTTTCCAAAAAAAAAAAAAAACAGCGAGATGATTGCTCATGGAACCTATATCGGTGATTACATTGGAAATATTATTGGCACGACGGGGATCGAAATCCGCCAAGCAATGTACAAGAAAACAAACCTCATTCAGCGTGATATGTTGATTGTGCGACACAATGGTATAGATCAATTCGGAATCGATGCTACTTATTCGTGCAATTATACCCGGTTCATTGTGCGTATATCTTTTTTTTTCTTTCAATTTCGCGATCTAAATTCACTGGGATTCTATACTCTTTGAACACAGAACCATTCATGTAAACCGAATTGTCGAGCGATTCTGGTAATTGCAATTTATATTTCAAAACAAAACGCCTCAATCTTTAAAAAAAAAAAAAAAAAAAAAAAAAAAAAAAAAAAAAAAAAAACTGCACAGATATACACACGATCAAAAACAAAAAAGCCTCCACGAGTCGTCATATTTGCTCTCCGAACGATTCCCGGGAATACAGAGCTCACAATCAACTACTCGGCCTTAGACGTAGGCGGTCCCGAGTACAGCGGGGAATGCACGTGTGGGGAATCACCGTCTTTGTGTAAAGGAATCGTTGGGAAACGGAAAAGGGTTGAGTATGAACCAATTATTGAGGTGATGGGGAGTGGGAAAAAAAAGAGAGGAATAAAGAAGCGGTAAAGAATGAGCTGTTCTTGGTTAACGTATTTTATTTTTACTATTTCTCGGTTCTTCCTTTTTTGTATTAAGTTTAGATGTGTTTTGTGGCACCAACAAATTAAAAAAGTCAGCTATAAACAAATATGGTATAATGAGTCGAGAGTGTGATATCAGCATGCAGCAGCAAATAAAAAAATAATAAACATGTTCAAAGTGAGAGGGTTGTTGTTATGCTACAACCACGAAAAGTAGTCGATATCAGAATCAACAGAAGCATGCGATTTCTGCTTGTCTTCTTGTCCTTGAGTGAAATCAGTATCTGGAGCAGAGGCAGTAGTAACGGTAGCAATATCAGGCAAAACAGTTGTAGTAGCCGTAGTAACAGAGGCGGCGGCCTTGACCGTGGCAGTGGGAGTGGGATCGGCAGTAGCTATATTGGTGGCATGGTATTCACCATCATCCTCTGAATCATCTGAATCAGAACAGTGTACCTTATCCAGATGTTGCTTCAAATGATCAGGTCTCGCAAACCGCCACGTACAGCCCTGTTTCAAACAAGGAAATGGTTTCTCGTTGGTGTGGATTCTCTGGTGACGCGCCAAATGCGATTTATTTGAGAAGGAAGAATTGCAGCCTGGCCAGAAACAGTGCTGTCTGGTGTATCTCTTTTTCTTGTCTACCAAAGAAGGCAAATAGCTATGAGATGAAGCTGATGGTGATGAAGGACGATAAAGGGGGATTTTGTTGTTTGATTGGTGGAGTTTCGCGACTCTTGGTTTCATGATTCTTTGTGGTGTTGGAGCGACAGATGATGAAATTAACGAAACTGGATAAATCATGCAATTGGATCTCAATGTCTGGATTTTCGGAGGCGGTGTTGGCGAAGCAGGGGCATTTGTGTTTTGAGTGTGGGAATCAAACAATTGGCTGGAATGAGCCTGTGAGAAATCCAATGGAGACAGATAAGGTGAGTATTGCTGAACCAATTGGAACATTGATAAAGGCGGAAGAGTTCTTGGCAGCGATTCAAGGCGGGTTGATTGTTCGGCCAAGCAGCCAAGACGGATTGGTTTATCATCGATGAGGTGTATGGACTGGTTCGCGTTCCCATCAATTGAAGCAGGTGATCCAGTGATGGGTTGATTGCTTAAGGTACTTCCGACGTAATGTAATTTGTATGGGGAAGGAGTTGGTGTAGTTGGCGTTGGATACATATTATATATCCAAGCAAATAAAAGAAAGAAAACAATTCCATCAACAACATTTAATGAATCGAGACATTTGGTATCTGCTCGTCGATGACAAAGGAGACCCCGCCTTCGAGGATGTCGGTGCATACTTTGTGTCTGTCAGCACTGAGGAGAGAGTGATGGTTGGTCACTTCACAAAAGAGGTGTGGCTGCAAAACAAAGATGACCTCTTGTCTGGGACATCACCAGCTCGCTTGAAGGTCTTTTCAAACAAAGAAGACGTCAGTGATAAGACAAAGGCCTTCAAAGCAAGTGCGCTGGTTGGTGATCGAGGAGAGAACGAAGATGTGCCACTGCTGGTGCGTGTCCCGAACAAGAATGCTGGTAAGTTGATTGCATTACAAGTGAAGTTGGTTTTTGACTTTCTTTCGCATCATCCCTTTAGGAGTGGTCAAGGGAGTGTGGAAGCCTGAGACACGCATCTCCTACTCGCTACAAGCAAGCAACATGTTTTTCGTGAACCGAAAGAAAGCCATCTTTCAGCTACAGGCAATACATAACGATACCTATAATCGTGCTAGAACTGGTGCTGGGCAAGAGTGGGTTATTCCATTGGCCGACAACATTTTGGGTCTCGGAAAATCGGATTTTGGCCGACACTACATTACCAAGTCTAGAGAAGCAGAATATTGGTCTAACCAAAGTGGAACTGATGAATTCAAAAACATTCTGCGGTCATGTCATACAGTGCGTATTGAGTTTATTGACGGAGACATGCTGGATCCTGCGACAATGCAATCAGCAATGTTACGTCTTCTGGTGGATGCCTTAAAGCCAATGTTTACCACGCAACCGTCTTTACTTTCTCACTCTTATGAAAAAGTAGAACACCTTGTCAATGATCTGACAAAGGAAGTTGGGCCATTGTTTATTGTTTTTGACGAAATCGGAAAGGCTTTCCAATCATCAGCACCAGAACAAACTGACTTCGAGCGCCGAGAATTGTTCTTTAAATTCTGCAAAGAGATTGTTGGGAAATGGTTTTCTTTTAAGACCGTTTTTTTTGTTATTCTGGGTCGTGCTTCGTTTTTGAATTACGTTGGCCTTCGTCCAACTAATGCCCCTATTATTCCCAGTGGATTCATATTTAAGCGTTTGAGTATTCATCTTCTTCGAGCTGACGCAATATCGGATATCTTGAAGAACACTTCGTATGTTGAAGGGGAGCAATCCATTTCTGATAAACTCAACTTGTCGCCACCACAAATTGCAACCGTCGCTTCGAATTTATTCCTGCAAACCAACGGTCATCCTCGTACCATCCTTTCAGTTTTGCAAAATTGCACTACTTTTGATGCTCTACTGACCTTCAAAACAACTCTTCCCTTGGAGTTGCGCGGCTTAGACTGGAATATCCTTTTTGAAGGACTTGCAAGAAACCGGGTTACTATTGTGAGATTCCTGGAAAAAATGGAAAAGAATGAGGTGATGGACTTGACAGAAGAGGTCAAAGACGCGGGAGGGCGTCTGTCAACGCTTGACGCCATTGCGAGTAATGCATGCATCGCTTGGGACGGAACATTGGAGGAGGCTGAATTGCATGTCCATCCATTTGTCAAATCGCACTTCCAAAATTACGCGATGCCGTTTAAGAAGTATATTCGCGCCATTGGAAGCATTACAGGGGTTTCATCGGACTATCCGACGGTATTTGAATGGATGTTCCTCAAGAGATTCCAGGAAATGCTGCTTCCCACCGAAAATACCCCCCAACTTCCCCCTTCGGCTCTTTCTCCTTTTTTTGATACACCTCTCTTTGGGAAGCTCAAAGCTATTGTGATCGACGAGTTCACGAGAAAGATTCCAAAAATCACAACCACTGGTTCAAGAAATCCGAGGCTTGACGCTGACACAATGCATCCAGAAGAGTGGAAGAATTTGATGCCTCTTATTGATGCGCTCGGGTGTGTGTGCTTGAAACCTCTCCCAAAGTCGTCAAGCTCTGATGCCTTCTTGATTGGAAAATCGTTGGAATATCCTGAACAGCGACTGACTGTGGGGCTTGCTGTCAAAAATTACAAGTCCACAAAGTTTAACGCTGGGCAGTTGGACGATGAATGTCATGTATTCAATCGAATGTTTGATGGAGTGGATTGCAAATCCCGCAAGAACGTTTTGTTTATTTGCAGTACAAGCTATACTGAGGATATTGCTCGCAAGTTTCACAGCCGCCATTGTCAAGTATACAATGCTGCAATATTTCCCAATATCTCCGAAGTCGTTTTACTGGATTTGTCGACCCCAGCGTTGCGGGCTTTGTTTTTTGGGTTGGTGGTCGGGAGTGATTTGTCTGTCTTTGTGGAGAATGTTGTGAAGAAAGCAGAGGTGGAGTTCAATGCAGAGTTGCAATAAAAACTGATATTGCGAAAGAGATGTCATGATCGTTGGCATTGTTTGATAAATAAATAAAGAGAAGAGAAAACAATTCATCAACAATAATGAATCGAGACATTTGGTATCTGCTCGTCGATGAAAAAGGAGACCCCGCCTTCGAGGATGTCGGTGCATACTTTGTGTCTGTCAGCACTGAGGAGACGGTTGATGTGGCAGACTTCATAGAGAAGGTGCGGCAGCAGAACAAGAACAAATTGAAAACATCACCAGCTCGCTTGAAGGTCTTTTCAAACAAAGAAGACATCACTGATGAAACAAAGGCCTTCAAAGCCAGTGCGCTGGTTGGGAATCGAGGAGAGAACAAAGATGTGCCACTGTTGGTGCGTGTCCCCAACAAGAATGCTGGTTAGTACGGAGTTATTCAACGTTCACAGTTTTGAGCTGTATTAAAGATTCTAATATCAGCTCCATATTACTCTGCTGTGGATGTGGATGTGCAACCGTTTGATCCGAACCGCCCCAGCAATAACATCTTCTATCCATTCTTTGACCGGGTCATTGAAAAATACTTGACCAGATTTGGTGACACTGCTCTGTTTGGTCGAGATTCTGTGCCAAAAAAACCAAACAAGCACATCCAACACACGCGGGACTCTGCCCACCTATCCTCGATCGCCTGAGAACATTCTTGTATGGGGTACCTTTGCTGTAGAAGTGTATGAATTCGCAAAGTCGGAACTGGAACCACTTTTGCTCAAAACAACAAACATCAATGTGGGTAATATGGAAGCTTTTCAGCTTCCGACATCTGCTGGATGTGAAACCGATATCGAATCTTCTTTGGAAAACTCGACCTTTAGAAGTTTGGTAGAGCTGCTCCGTGTTATGAGTATTCCTTCATTGTTTAAACGAGGGAAGGGAGATGCATCAGTAATTTTGGAGCCTGACTACGTGTGGAAGCTTCTAAATCAAGGAAGAAATCGAGAATACTTTCGCCTCCCAATTGAAGTCAAGCCATTCTGGTGGAACGCTACACTGCACAATTTGGGAATCGCATATAAGGCTGATATCGAGAAATCGAAAAGATCTTGATCTGGCAATCCGGATTCTGTGGCTATTCGTGGCGTAAACCAAATATATGGATACTCGTCCTTCAACTACTCTCGATATGCTGCCTTGACGACTCAGCACGAACTTCACTGTTTTAAACGCTCTGGTGAGGGCTCTACTCTTGAAATCGCGAATCCTGTTCCTCTCGCTGGCATTCTCTACCAAGGACAAAATTTATCGTTCTTTACGTGTTGGTTGTTTCTCTTATGGAGCGCCCAAAAAGACGGAATCTATGCGTCTCCTGCTGGGTCTCCGTCAACTGCTAATTTCCCGCAGGACAAGGCGTTACCCTTAAAACCGGTCAATGCTCCTTTTCAAGTCTTGTATAGCTTGCGTGAGATCAATTCAGATCAAATTCACTTTGCGAATAATGTTGCGATCGAAAAGGGCGCTGTGGGGACCGTTATTGGGGGTGACTTGGCCAGCTTTCCCAGTTTAAAATTCAAATTATACGATGTGTACCATGATTCCAGTTATGTTGACATTAGTGCGAAGGAAGTATCAATATACAAGACCTTGGGGCACTTACAAGGGACGGTAATTCCGAAATTCTATGGGTATTTTAATTATCACGGAATCATCATCATAGCAATGGAAGACTGTGGGCAACCACTTACTGAAGTCGAGTATCCCGAGTTTCAAACCAAAGTGAATGAATACATTGCCATATTGAAGCAGAATGGAGTTGATCATGAAGATTTGGAAGCTCGCGGTGGAAAGTTTCCAAATATTTTGAGAAAAGGCAACGAAATCCGAATCATTGATTTTCATTTGTAGTTTGATCCTTCCTTCCTTTTTTTCTTTTAATAAAAATCGAGTCATTGCTTGAACAATGTATATTGTAATGACCATAAATTGAAGGCTTTTGTAAGAGTTTTTATTGCCAAAGTTGCATCGAGTTGTTCTATTCAAAAAAAAAAATCACCTTGGGTATTAAGGGACCCATCCAATGGATCTTCGAAGCGCGTCTTTTGTACTCGGCAATAAATCCGTGAGCTGGTTCCACGTTGCCATTGAAAGCGAACGCGCAGCTTGTACGTTTCTTATTCTTGCCTTGTCCAACACCGCAAGATCCTGAGCTACTTCTTCAGGCGTCCATTGATGCGATTGAGCGATTGCGTTCAACACTTGCGAAATTGGCATCGCGTCTGGCAACTTATGGCCCCTGTTCATACGCACAAGTTCCCTTATGTCCCCACTGCCTCTAATGTCCACAACATCATCCGGATCATCATTAAAATGCTGCTGATTACGGGATGTTGTATTTGAATCATCGCAGTTGTCGCTGACAGAAAATGGAGCACCTCGGTTCCTCTGAATCATTGCACGAATATCGTCGCGATCTGGAAACATTCTTTCCGATAGAAACAAGGATCCAACTTGATCGCCTCTAAATTCAGAATTTGCAAACATGTCATCGATCGTTGCTACTTTGCTGTTTTCGCTTCGATCATCAATCTCGACAACACTCTTCCCATAGAGCGACTTTATTGCTGCCGTGTGGTGTTTAGCTGGGGGGTGGGGTGACGCGGCTGGAAATTCATCAAGGGCCTGTGGCTTCGGTGCATCTGGCAGTATATACACTGAGGTAGTTGAAGCCATGGAGCTTTTCCGACTGAGACTTTTCTTTGATGGTTCGTGTTCCTCCGAGACCTCCGAACTTTCCTGAGTCTTGAATCTAACTGAGCTTCGGCTTTTGCGACGGGGGAGAAAACTGTCGCCTGAGTTGTTGTTGACGCGTCGGGAAGACTCATTATCAGATTCATCGTCAGAGTTTTCCTCGTGCGCTTTGACGCCAGAAAGCGCTTGAGCGAGGCCGAGTATTCCACCGCCGCCGTAGATTGTGCGGTGGTGATGGTACTTTTCTTCCATTTTTTATCAATGAGTTCTGTCTGTTCAAGGTATTCCCAATCAGGATGGAAGAGCAGAGAAAAATGTGTGGAGGGGTTGACAAAGAAACCCCGAGAATAAACTTTCCTGCCATATCCACGTATCTCTTAACCTCGAAGGAATATATTTGATAAGTCCTGAAAAAAAAAGAAGAAACAGCAATTAAATAATGATAACAATTGGCATCATTGGGATTGCCTAGCTTAAACAAGCTATATCTATATTGATACTATTCTTGCGAATTGACATGAAGGTCTTCAGTTTAGAGCTATAAACTTTTGACCAGGAAATCTGACAAACCATGTCTACACCAGCAACGCCTCAGACGGGTAGTGGTTCCCCAGGCATTCTATACTCATCCGTACTAATTGTTCAACTGGTTCTCGAAAAAAAAGCGCAAACAGACGCGTCGAATCAGGTTGAATCTTCAGTGACTGTGGACAAGAACTTTATGGTGAACGAAGAAAGCGAGAAGTTCATGCCACCCGGCACAATGAGCCTCTAGTAAGAATAATCCCGTAATTTTCTTTCTTTTCTTTTCTTTTCTATTTTAACATGACCCAAATAGCTGCTCCTTTGGTTTTGATTCTCACAAGCGATCAAATTTGTATTATTTGGACGAACAAACGCTTCTTACTTCAGTTGGAAATGTCCTCGTATTTATCAACGTAAAAACTTCAGAGCAGACGTATTTTGAAGGGTTGAGAGATGGTGCGATTGGAGCCATCGCTGTAAGTTGATAAATGTGATGCCAATCAAGGCCATACAATCTGTTTACCCTGTGAATCATTATAGGTTCATCCATCCAGGAAATACATTGCGCTCGCAGAAGTATACCCCCAGCCGTCGATCTTTATTTTCCAATACCCCTCAATGAACTTGTTTCGGATCCTACGGGGTGGAACAACCAGAGCCTACTCTGACATTGCTTTTAATGCGAAAGGAGATAAACTCGCGTCTGTTGGATCGGATCCCGATTATATGCTTACAGTGTGGAACTGGAAGGCTCAGGAGATAACTCTTAAGAGTAAAGCCTTCTCTCAGGTCTGACTTCTTATTCATACCCAGCAGTAAAAAGAAGTCCGGACCTATTTTAATTTTTTTTATTGATGCAGGATGTTTATAAAGTCGCTTTCGCCCCAGAGAACGATGGTATTTTAACAACTTCCGGCATGGGTCACATAAAATTCTGGCAAATGTCGGCAACGTTCACGGGCCTTAAACTTCAAGGATATTTGGGAAAATTTGGCGCGTCAGAGTTGACGGACATCTGCTCTTTTATTCAACTTCCAGATGGAAAGGTGCTTTCATCCACTGAAACGGGAAACCTGCTTCTTTGGGATGGAGGAATGATCAAATGTGAAATTGCCCAGAAAGGGAAGAAACCATGTCATGTCGGAAAGATTGAAGTAGTTTTGATGGTAGATTCTGAAGTCTTTACAGCTGGAGAAGATGGTAACAGATGATCATTGACAGGAATGCAATGATGGCTAACTTTTGGGGCGTAAATAGGATATGTCCGAGTTTGGGATTTCGAAATGATTGATAACGCGGATGTGACATCCGAAACAGCAGGACCAGGTGGAGCACCAGTTTCAAGTTCCGGACCAGCCGTAGCTCGAGTTTTTGAAATGGAGTTTCTTGAAGAATTCATGATTGGAAAAGATGTCAAGGTATAAAAGCAGAGAATTTCAATTCGCACTGTTGCTGCTCTCTCTGATTCCTTTTCAAGATCAAAAACATGATTCGAAGCATTGAGAATCCATCTCAATATCTGATCCTTGACATGGAAGGCCATTTATTCAAGTTGGATACAAAACAAAGATTCATTGACAAGACCTTGTCTTTTCACTCTGGTGGAATCGCGGGCCTGGACATGAGCACAACTTGCCATTCAATGGTCAGCTTAGGATCAGATGGAGTGGTCCATTTGTATGACTACATGAAAAAGGCACTGTTGGCAAAAGAAAAGTACACTTCGGGTGGAACCGCATTGGCTAGTCTCCCTCTTGTGAGAGACACTTTAAACTTTCCTTTGAATTACGTCAAGCGGCATCTCACAAAATTTTCTTTTTTTATATAACCAGTGCCTAGACGCGCGGGGATCTACAGTCGCCGCCGGATTCACAGACGGCGTCCTCCGAATCATTTCCTACCAACCACCACCAATCGACATAAACCGACCCGTATTCACCCTCCAATACGCATTCAAGCCCCACAAATGCGCTATCGCCGCCATATCCATCTCCGCCGATGGAACCTACATGGCCACCGTCGGCGCAACCGACCAAACAATATTTTTCTTCAAAATCGAAAATAAACCCGTCAGTCCCAGCGACGAGTCATCTGCTGGAGCCCCCTTTGACAAGAACAACACCAAAATCGTGCCGATTGGGTTTATCGAAATGGAAGAAGCCGTGTCGCAAGTTTCCTTCAGCGCCGACAACCACACGCAAAATATGGAGCCGAATGAAGAAGGGGATGAAGATGATAGTGGCGACGATGACGGAGACGATGGGGACGATGGAGATGCGAATGGTCCACTTGCTGGGAAACTTGCCTTTATCGTTTGTAAAAACGGGGAGGTGTTTTCTTCGCGTGTACCTCATCCCAGGAGAGTCAATACGTCCTTGACGTTTCAACTGGAGGCTTCGGCGTTGAGAATCAAGCCTTGGAAGCTGAATGTCCCCCCACCTAAAATCGTGGAAGCGCCTAAACCCAAGGAAGGTGCCGAGGAAGAGAAGAAAGAAGCTCCGGGTTCGGCAGGTGGAGATAAGAAGGATGCAGCGGCGCCTGCAGCAACTCCTCAAGAGGCTCCCAAAGACGATCCTAAAGCCGATAAAAGAATCGGATCTGCTATTCGAAAAGCACGGGGGCTTTGCATTACGGGGACATCAGCGATTTCCAGAATTCTCTATCTTCCCGGTGGATACTTTTTAATGGCACTTGTCAACAAGTACGGAGAAGGGGAAATCCGTTCATGCAAATTTGATTCTCCAGATAAGAGCAGGTACATTGAGCATACCAATTTTCAAAAGTGCTATATAAATAATACCCGAAAATTCTAGACTTCTATTGGTAGGAAAGAACAGATTCACAGACCTCAAGCTCTCTGCAACAGGGAAATACTTGATTTCAGGAACAGCCGACGGAATGACATGTATTCGCCAAATCAAACTCGATGACATGCTTCTCCACAAATGGGAACAAGGGCACGAAACGTATGAGCATTATAGCAAATGTTTTGATGACGTTGCACATGCAATCAAAATGCAGCGCGGCGTGCCCCAAGGAAGTGGACTCCCAAAAGATAAAATCTACGATGGCCAATATTGGATGGGACACGTGCACGACTGTGACCGTGGAGCAATCACGAACGTGTCACTTTCTTTTGACGAAGCGTTCTTGTGCTCTTCAGGAATGGATGGAGGAATCTTCATGTTCCGTTTCAATCCGAAGGAAATCAACGATAAAGAAGGTTTTTTATTTTTTATTTATTTTATTTATTTTTATTGTTATTTTTTTTTTTGGCCGTATATGCTCAATAGTTTCCTTTTTTTCTTGATCTTCTACATTTCCCAACCCCCGCCCGACAAAAAAAAACCCCCACCCCACCAGCTCCCAACTTTGAATACTACGAATCAGATGACCAAGAACCAACCTCCGACATCATCGACAAGAACGTGTACACCATCCAAGAAACCAAAATAAAATCCGAACGCGACCGCCAACTCTCTGAAGCCGAACAAAAAAAACAAGCCACCCGCGACTACATTTCCGAACTACGCTCAGAATACCTCAAAATCACTGCCACCATGGACGCCCAAAAGATTCCACGAAACACGATCCCCGCTGTTGACCCGGACTTGAAAGCCGATATTGAAAAGGAGACTCTCGAACGCATTGAAAACGTCAAGAAAGAGTTGGAGTGGGTTAGTGAGAAGGAGAGTATTGGGCCAAATAAGTTGAAGCGGAAGTATTTGGATCCGATCCAGACGTATCATATTCGCGTCACGGCTCTCAAGACGGCTGCTGCTGTTGCTACGTTTAGGACTTTGACTTTGACAGAGAAGAGTGATTTTGGAATTCATTCATTAGGGAGCCATGATCGCGCTGCTGCTGCTGCTGGGGCTAAGGGGCATCACGATGTAAAAGGTGGGACTTCACAGAGTGAAGGTGCAGCTGGCCTTAGCGGCGATCAACCCGAGAAGGGCAGAGAAGTTGGCGGGCGAAGCACCGTTGTCAAAAAACAAGCCAAAGAGCCCAAAGACTCGCGGTCTAAACTAGAAGCCAGGAAAGCACTACGCGCGGAACGAGCACAGCTTTGGAAACAACTGATGGATGCGAAACCAGATGCAAACTATGAAGACCGTAGAGATGTTGCAGCGATTCGATACGCTGAAGCGCATATGGGGGATTACAAACTCAAAACAAGTGAAAAGTATATTGTCCCTGAAAGCGAGCGAGTTGATGCGGATAAGAAGCGTCGACAGATTGTCTTACTCAAAGAGAGTATATTCAACATCAAAGAGGTGGAGTTTGCTTGTTTTATGACGTTGTTATTCATACTCTTTTCTGGATATCTGAACCTCTGCCTTCACACAGAGCTTCAACAGCCACATTTTCGAACTTCGCGATCGAAAACGAGACCTCGTCGAATTCATCCACTTGAAAAACAAACAAATCCAAGAAATCAACACCCAACTCTCTCAACTCGGAGGCGGCGACGACCAACAACAATCCCAACAACAATTTGGATTATGGAACCCTGAAATGGATCAGGGTTGTTATCCAGATGAGCGGTATGTGGTCACAGACAAGGATATTGAGAATTTGAAAAGGGAGGAGGCGGCGAATGCGAATCAGTCCAAACGGGGTGGAGATGGTGATTTTGGTGGATTCGGTGGTGGTGGTGGCGGAGGCAACGCCACACAGCCTCCTGTGCCGACCGTTGTGCAACCACCTGCTGGAGAAAACAATGCTCCAGGCGTCACTTCCGGTGATCCTTTGGATATGACGGGTAGCTCTCGGTACAGCACTCTGCAAAAGTCAAGACTGTATGCTCAAGCAATGGCTGGAAAGTCTGCCTTGGAAATCGCTGAAGAAGAAGCCCTCTATAAAGCGCTGGAATGTCGAAGAAAGGCGATTCTTCGAGTATAATTTTTTTTTCTTTTAGTTATTTTTTTTTCTTCAGATTCCGTTCAATCCTATTTTTCTTATTTTTTTTTCCTTCCTTATAGAATGTCGAAAATCATGTCAAAGCCTTTGATGTATGTGTAGATGAGCTGATGCATGAACGTGTTGCCCTCGAAGCAGGTACGTCTGTACTTTCATAAGATTCCCCATCACTTTTTTTAAAATTGAAAAAAAAAAAAAAAAAAAAAAAAAAAAAAAAAAAAAAAAAAAAAAAAAAAAAAAAAAAAAAAAAAAAAAAAAAAAAAAAAAACAATTCTTTCTTCAACAGACGTCAAACTCGTCGACATGAAACTCCTCCTTCTCTACCGCGAATGGGTGCACCTCAAAGAATTTGAAAAGCACGACAACTTCCTCGCCCAAAAGCTAAACGGCAAATCCTCTGAAAAACTTGAACTCGCACATAAAATCAAGGAATGCCAAGAACGGCTCAACGCGAAAAAAATTGAAATCGAAGAAATTATAAGTAGTGAGAAGGAGTTGCAGGAAGAGTTTGGGAGACTTGTTGCTGGTGGTGGTGGTGGTGGTGGAGGGGTTGGTGGTGGGGAGAATAAGCATGAGGAGTTTTTGAGTAAAGTTTTGAAAAAGAAGATCAAGAGGACAAAGGTGGGTGATTTTTTTTTGTTCTCTCTCTCTGGTTGTTTTTTAAACTCAAGCAACACACAGAAAAAAGCCAAGACTGACGGCGACGAGGAAGACGAGGAAGAAGAAGAAGAGGAAGAAGACGACGAAGACGATGGTGAAAAAAAAAGAAAAAGAAAAAAGACCAAGAACGCGCAACTGACCCCTCTTCCTGCTAAATAGACGATGATGAAGACTTTGAAGACGAAGGCGACGAGAACGCTGAAGACTTGGACACTTGCCCAGCCGATCTCGACCCTGCCATCTTCGAAGGCGTGATCCAACTCAGAGAACGAAAACTAGATCTGGATGAAGCGCTAGTCGAGATCCAGAAAGCCATTGAAGTGAGTTGTTTTGGAATCACACCCAACACTTAAAAAAACAAAACCACAACAACAATAACAACAACAACAACAAAAAGGGCTTCAAAAAAGAAAACGACGCACTCCTCAAAAAAGAGAAAATTATTGACGCAGCGTTACGCGCGACGGAATCCGAAATCCAAGACTTCCAAACCCAAAAACAACGCAAACTAAACGAATTGGATGTCGTTGTACCTTTGAGAGCGCATCAGATCCAATACTTGGATGAACAGGAGGTGTTACCCACGGATTTGAGCCAAGCACTGATTTTTGTGAATTCTGGGTTGAGTAAATTGAAGACTAGGATTAAAGAGTTGCAGCAGGTATATAAGTATCTACGAATTCGTTATTTTTTTTTTTAATCCTTCAATGCAATTTTCGA
Organism: Obelidium mucronatum; assembly: GCA_025765595.1. Taxonomy (NCBI): domain Eukaryota; kingdom Fungi; phylum Chytridiomycota; class Chytridiomycetes; order Chytridiales; family Chytriomycetaceae; genus Obelidium; species Obelidium mucronatum. The sequence goes on along the minus strand of JAIVFH010000185.1, from coordinate 33,819 downwards.
AAACCAACACTTTTTTTTAAACACTTTTTTTTAGGAAAAACTCGACATACGCAAAAACCACAAGGAACTCAAAAAAATGCACGTATCCCTAATAAAATCACGCAAAGAGAAACAACTCAAACTCATGGAACTCGAAGGCCGAGCGACCGACGTGCAACTCTTGAAGTTTGGACAAACCATTGACTTGGAGAAGCTTGAACGGATGGGGATCAATCGATCTGCAGATGAGTTGAGAGAGAAATTGACGAGGGAGGATAATAAGCGGTTGAAGGAGTTGGAGTCTTGTGATGTAAGAAAGTGTTTTTTTTTCTTACTTCTACTTGCTTTATACCGCATGCTAAAAACTGCTTCCCAAACTAATACAGAGGGAAATCAAACACTTGAAAGACAATCTCACGGACATGACACGTCAAAACACTGTTTTATTGGAAAACCTACACCCCAAGCAGCCTTCCACGGAACTACAGCAGAACTGCCACAGAAATTCCGCAAAAATTCCGTGAAAGTTCGATAATAGTTCGGACGGAATTTTATTTGGATTGACTCCACCGAATTACGACCGAACTTCCTGTGGGAAATTGTCCGAAATTCTGTCGAAGTTCTGTCGAAATTTGTGCGAAATTTGACAGAACAAAGGAGATGGACATGTGATTATAATCTCTTGTTTGGCTTGAGCAGTTGTAATGTGAAATTGATTTTGTAAAAATACATTTATTTTAAGGGGTAGGTATAGCACAAAAAATGGGGAAGAAAATGAAGAGAGGCAACCAGCTTCAACAGAACCTCAACGTATCTTCAGCTACAAGTTGCGTGAAGTACTCTGCTTTGGCGTCAGGTTCCAATCCATTGACTCTACTGATCTCAGCGTGCGCTTCTGTCCAGAAACCAACACGGTCTTCTCGGAACTGTTCCAGATGTCGAATTTTTCTCTGTACAATGCACTTAGACAATGAAAGCACCAAATAAAGCGAAGATGCACTCACCAGTAATGCAGCGCGGTTAAGTTCGGCAACGCTGGAGCTGCTGAAAAGATGCTCCGCAAACCGTTTCAATGGTAGATTCTGTTTGGCTGTCATCCTTGCTCCCTTCCCATACTTCCCAAAGAGCTGTAATATAACGTTAGAACCATGAAAAACAATAAACTTAAATATGAAGTACGAACCTTCTTCGCAATATTATCCTTGGAGTCACTGTAAGACTTGCTACAAACTTTGAACACAGTGGTGTGGAGATCCGTTCCCAAAGCAATCCTCTTGAATCGTGGCTTCCATTCAGGTGACATATTTTCCTGTGCAAACAAAGCAAATACAAAGATCAATAAACCAAATCGAAATCAAACAAAAAAAACAACCTACAATCACAGTACTCAGGCTGAAAGTATCGAAAACAGGCGATGTACCCATCAAATGGGTTGAGAAAATCACCGCCTTCGCGTGATTAAGCCATCCATCTTCCAGTGCTGGCAATGGTTGTGGAGTCGGAGCTACCGCGGCAGGAGTCTGGCGAAGTGTATCTTGCATCGCACCAATTTCTTGCAAAACTCTGGTTAAGAGAACACCACTACAAGCAGCGATCAGGGCAAAGAAAACCAATAAAAACAAAAAAAAACTAACGTGCTTTGTCCACCAGGACCTCTTGCGGACTGTTGCGGCTGTTGTAACTGTTGCGGCTGTTGCAGCTGTTGAGGCTGCTGCGGCTGCTGCGTCTGCGGGCGAGGTTGCTGTGGTTGCAACGGTTGCAACGGTTGCAATGACGGCCGTTCTGTCTGACCTCTTGCTGTTTGCTGCGGCTCCTGTATCTGTCGGTGCTGAGGTTGCGTCGGTGATGCTTGAAACGGTTGTTGGAATGGTGGCAACGGTTGGAACGGTAGACGCTCCGATGGGTACTGCTGCTCCTGTTGCTGCTGCCGATGCTGCAGCAGTTGGCGCGATTGTTGCTGTTGCTGTTGTTGCTGCAGTAACTGCTGTTGCTGTAGATTTTGTGGTTGAAACGCATGACCCGAGCCGTTGAGTAGGTCAAGAAAAGAGGAGCTGACAACCAAGAAAAACAAGGTAAGTACCCCAGCAATCGGCAAAGCCACCCAGGACTTACTTGCTCTCATGCCCAAGTGAAGGACCAGCTCCGTCAAAAGGGGTTGACATGTTGTTTTTGGGATCTTTGTTTTTTTAAAACTTGAAGAAAAAAAACAAAATGAATGTTTGGGTCTGTCAAGAATGTGGGCGGGACTTTTCCCGAGTCGAAAGCCTGACAGCACACTGCAGACAGCACAGAAATCCGAGAGCTGCACCAGTTCCCCCTCCAGTTCCCAACGATTTCCTTTTCCCATACGACAATTTCCAGCTCCCTGATGATGATTTTGAATTCACTGAAGAGAACATTCAGGCTGTTCTCGAAGAGTTCGAAGATTTTAGCTGTGAAGATGATGATGAAGAAAGCACTCACTCCTTTGGTGATGAGCTGAGTGATGATGATGCCGAAGCAGCCCCACCTTTTGTTTCCGATGATGCAATTCCCAATGGTTTCAGTCCGTTTCAAGACAAGATCACCGCCATTTTGTTTGTGCTCTTGTTTGGTTGTAAGCGACGGATGAGCATTCAACAAATGAAAGTCTTGTGGGCTATATTTGAAGCTGCGGAATTAGAAGTTCCAAGTCTATATTCCATTCTGCTATTGAGACAAAAACTGAATCTGATCCGTGGGCAAAAACGCGAAACGCACTCAAAAATTGAAATCTATGTTCGACCACTGCCTGAACTTGTGAAGCGGGTGTTTGCAGATCTGCAGATGTCTGCAGAAATTCGTCGCGTGCCACAATTTTCAGACAACCCAAAGGAGATGTTTGAATCTCCTGCATTTGCCAAGTTTGCACCAAAGCTTTCTGGGACTTGGGGTCAAGCGCGCTTGTACAGAGGGTGTGTTTTTTGGACTTCCTTTGGATTCAATCTTTCTCATTGAAGAACCAACATAACACAGAGACATAATGTATCTTCAAGGGGGGACTGGGAAAGTCATACATTTCAAAGGCGAACAAACTGTGGTTTATCAGTTTCGCAACTATGGAAATCAATTTTGCGGTGACTATCAAGCTGAAATGAGTGGACCCACACCAAGATTTCGCCGTGGACCACTTTCTTTGCGAGGTATAGTTTTGCCTGTTTGTAAATGATCTCACCATTTTCAGCTGATGGGAAGGATGTTGTCAACTTTCCCATTGTTCTTTCAACAGACGAAACATCAGGAAACAAGACAAAGCGTTATAACAAGTTTGAATCAATGTTTGCTATTTGGCCTGCTCTTCCAAAAAAGTTTCACACTTCAAATTTCATCAACTTTGTTTCGACAAGTCACGAGGGCGACTGGAGGGATGTTGCCGAGGTTGTTTTGCAAGACTTGTCAGAAGGTTCAATGTCCTCTTTTTTTAAAACTGAAAGGTTAACTTGATAATCACAGATTCTGATTTGACACTGGGCTTGACTGTCTGGGATGCAAGCACCAAATCTTATATTCTGGTTGTATCGGCGCTATTCTCTGTAATGGCAGATAATCCTCGCCATTACCAAATATGCAATGTTGCAGGTGCAAGGGCTTGCTATAACTGTCGCATTTGTTACGCTCCAAAAGGGCAGTTGAAGGCTGCAAACCCTCGGAATCTGACCGAAACGCTTCGAATAATTGACGATATGAATGCTACAGATAATTTGGCTGCAAAAAGACGTCTGCGGGAAGCTACCGGCATTACAGTACCTGTGCCAAATGAGGACAATCCATATCTTCAACTCAGCAACTTTGACCCACACAAACAAACTACAATTGATATATTGCATACCAGCAGTCTTGGTCCTATTAAATACTTGGCGAATTCATCAAAGCTCATCTACGCCAAAAAGAAACCAACACTGGCCTCCAAATCTTTGCAGAAACGAGTTGGATCCCTCTTTACATTTCTTTCTGCATATCGAGGACCTCATTCAATTGCTGCGATTATAATTATGAAGCATGTCGGAAGCATGAATGGAAAGGATTTCAAAGCGCTTGCTCAAATCTCCCCATTCTTTTATCCATGGTTTGATTGGGAGAATCGTTGGCTTTGGATTGCACTAGGAGCCATGAACAAGCTGCTCTATGATACTCATTTTGAACACCGTCAGAATCGGGCAACTCTGATTCAAAACGTTGCCACTGCTGTACAGGCGCTGGTTCATCAAAACTTTCCCGAAAAGGCTCATGAGCACACAAAAATTCACCTCCTCTGTCATCTCTCTGAACAGTTTTTATTTTGGGGCCCATTGTCAATGTATGCTGTTGAAGTTCCTGAACACATGAATGGAGATGTTCGGCATTGTTTGTGTCATGGAAACAGACATTGTACATCACGAGATACCGCTGATGGCCTTGCTGTTGTAGAGGGGGTGGCAGAGTTGATGAGGGGTGGTGTGGTGTGTGGGCATGAATTAACGGAGCTCACTAAACACAAAGGAGTCAGGCGAATCCTAAAGCTGGATGAACAAGAAAGCAGAAAAAAAGTTTTTGCCAATCAATTTGTGTTCTTTGAAGATTGGAAGAAGATTGGCTTTGTGAAATCAAAAGATGAGGCAGTGATTGTTGTTCAGGAATTAGTTCGTTGTGGGGTAAATTGTTGGGGAGCTCCAACCTACCAATTTGATGCCAAACATCATGATATTGATGTATTGGCTGTTTCAGGTATGTCCGATTTTTTTCACTACTATTTGATTGGGGCATTAATGTCTCAGTTACTTCAGGCATGGCTGATGTTTTGCATGACTGTTGGGGTGATACATTGAAATGCAATTGGGAATCAGATGGAAAAATAACCCACGACAGCAGAGCCTTGTTTGTTTTGAATCCTTTCAGGCTGGAAGAGCATCACTCCTGCAGTGACCAGGAAATGTGGAATATTATTCAAATTGCATTGGCCAATAACAAATAAATAGTATCCATCACATTATTTATATCTTTGTCTCCAAGTTACACAATCTATCGTTGATATTTGAGGTTAGGGAATATATATAGTATTTTTTCACTGGAGTATATCGAGCAGTGGCATAGATGTTATCATGTCAGCAGAGGAATCATTGGGTTGCCAGTTCGATCCTCCATGGAGGCGTATTTTATGCCAGAAATTGGCACAGGCAGGCTTATGTCGGGCTTGAATGGGTTCTGCTTCATTCCGAAGGAAGTTCTGCAGAAATGATGCAGAAATTCTGATTGAATTCCAAGGTACAACCCTCATGCAACAGAATTGCTACCGAACGACCGTTCTGTCGGAATTTTACGGAATTATACCGAACTTTTGCAGAATCAAGGCAGCATACCGATAAAATAAGTGTTTTATCGAGTTTCTACCGAATTCTCGTTCTGGGGTGTAGTGAACCTAACGGAAGCCCACCATACCCTAGAAGAAGCCCTGAATTTGAGTCAAGCAACTGTCGTAAGTAGTAATAGTAACTGCTGTTTATTGGCTGGTTGTATGAATAACTCTTTTCTGTTAAAAAAAACCAAAAAACAGAACGCAGAATACTCTGGCCTCCAAAAAAAAGACATTCTCGAACGAAACAAACTCATTTCTCTTGTCCAAACACAAGCCAACGAAATCGACGGTCTCAAAAAAGAAATTGAATTGTTGATTCGTAAACCGTTGCGACAACCTGCTACTATGCCGCGAAACGCGAATAAAGTAACGGGAGGGTATCAGCGAGCGAGTGGGGTGAAGCAGACCATGAGTTTAATGTCTCCGATGCAGGAAGAGTTTGGTGGTGGTGGTGGAGATGATGGTGTTGTTGCTGCTTTTGCTAGTGAAGGTGGAGCTGCAGCGGCGGAAGGAGTTGTTGAACCGTTTGGACAAAATGATGTTGCAGGTGCAACTGGAGTTGATGATTGAAAAGTGAATATTAATATCATTCTTTTTCTCCCTTTGATTGATGAATTCTCTTTAATAATATACCGAGTAATATAATAGTTTTAAAGAATATTATAAATAAATTAAGCATTAATTAGATTGAAATTCATAAGAAAAAAAATCCAAAAGAAAAAAAAAAGTTATCAATTCATTCAACCCATCCTACAGACTTCCGAATCAGGTCTTTGGTAGTTGGCAAAAGGTCCTTCATCTCGTCCCACGCGTGGGAAGATACAGATCTTAGATTCTTGACGGTTTTGAAGCGATACTTTTTGAGTATGTTTACTGTGTTGTTTGTTTTTTGTAATAATCAGAATAATGTGCCGAGATGGAGAGGAAAGAAGAGATACCGCCCTCGGCGGTGGGCGGACTATGAAAAACAGCCTCCGGCGGAATTCAAAAAAAAAAATTACATACAATCATCAAGCATCTCATCCTGAGTCCACCCATTCTCCATCCGAATCACCTTCATCAAAACATGTACAGGAACCGCATCGGAAACCTGATCACCCCTCTTTGACCGAACAAGCAACAAAACCTGATCCAAAACATGATCATCATCATTACTATTACTAGTAGTAATAGAACGAGGATTATAATTCAACTCTTCTCGAGATTCCGTCAGTTTCTTGGAAAGACTGAGTGACCCGAGTTGGTTTCCTCTGAAATCAGAGACTCTGTCGTCAGTGCTTGGAGTGGGACTTTGCGGTGGTGGAATAGGTATAGACGATGGTGGGTTGGGATCGTAGTTTAGTTTTTCTCGGGACTCTGTCAAGAGTTTTGAGAGACTGAGACTGGTTCCTTCGTCCTTGTTTTTGTTGGATAGTGCGACGGGTTCGGGGATTTCTTCCGGATTGATTTTAGATTTGACTTGTTGAACTTGTTGAACTTGTTGAACTTGTTGCTTGAGGGCAGGTTTTAGTGGTTGTTTGACCTCTTGTTTGACTTCTTTGACTTCTTGTTTGACTTCCGTGATTACTTGTTTACTCTGTGAGTGTGGGGGTGTCTGATCTTGGGGGGGTGCTTCAGCGGCTTTCGTGTTACCCTGCGGCTTGGGCGGCTGCTGACTAAGCGGCGCTTTCGGCGGCGCGGCTTTTGCGGGCGTTGGCGGGGCGACTGCGGTTGACGCGCGGTCGGCGTTGTCGGAGTCGGAGTCGGAGTTGTCGTCGTCCGAGTGGCCGCCGTAGCCGGCGAGACGCATCGAAGTGCCGCCGCTGCCAAAGAACTCCATTGCGTTTTGGTTTTAAACGAAAAAAAAAGATGAAAGGAAATCCTTTGTTTGTTTGTGGTAAAAAAAAGTTAAGGTCCATTGTTGAAGTATTCATGTGGTAATCAAATTAAAAAAATCGAAATGAACAGAAATCTACGCCTCCCATCCAATCACTGCGCGCACCAAGTCCTTCGTGATGGGAAGCAAGTCCGTCATTTCATCCCACGCCTTCATTGTCAGGTCGCGTGCCTGCTTGACTGTCTTGATGCGGTACTTTCTGAACTTTGCCGTATCCTCTGCAAGCTCTTCAGCCGTCCATCCGTTTTCACCCGCCAGTATTTTCAGCAGGTCGTCCATCGGCGTGTCTTCTTTGAGGTTTTTCAGCAAGCTCTTTTTTCTCGACAGACTGCTGCTTGTATTCTCTGTTGTATTCGAAGCAGAAGAAATAGCTTCCGACAGCTTGAGCGACCCTCCACCGCCTCCGTGCGGCTGCACCGAAGCCGGCGAAGCAGCCTCGGCGGCATAGGTTGGCGGTGCCTTGCCGGTGCCGAGCGCCTCGGACAGCTTGAGCGAGCCGCCAGCGTCGCCGTGCACCAGCACGCTTCCCGGCGACACCGCCTCCTTGGCATATGTCGGCGGCGGCTTGTTTGTGCCCAGCGACTCCGACAGCTTGAGCGACCCGATGCCGTCGCCGTGCACTTGCACACTGCCTGGGGACACCGCCTCCGTCGCATACGTCGGCGGTGCTTTGCTCGACCCCATCGCTGCTGACAAATTGAGCGACCCGCCGGCGTCGCCGTGGATCGTGCGCTCGTCCTTCGAACCCTGTGCGGCGACATTGGGGCTTGGCTGCGGGGGCCCAGGCGCCGGGCAAGCCTTGAACGTCAGATTGGACATGCGCAAACAGCCGCCGCCGCCCCCGTGGAAGTCGGACTCGAGGTCTGACTGCGGCGAGGTGACATCGACAATGTTGGCTGGCGCTGCTGCCTTTCCAGATCCCAGTTTTCCTGACAACGACACAGAGTCTCCACCGGATCCGTAAAATCTGTTTTCCGTCATTCTGTTCTTTTTTTTTATAGTGATGGGGGGTTTTGGAGTTGACGGTGATTTTTTTTTTGTTTTTGGAAACAATGGTTGATTGTGAACAAAGGGAAACGTGTTTCGTCTCCTTCTTTCTAAAAATGAACCGAAAAAACCACCGATAATATGTGTATATTTATAGAAATACTGCTTCCAGAAGGGGCGATTCATCTTTTTTTGTGAAATGAGTGATGAGTCACCCTTTATGGTGTCTTTCACCTTATTCTTGTCTTTAATTTCCATTTCGAGATCCAAACGCCAAAACATAAATTATATTCTCATCTTATTTATCCTATTGTCGGTAGTGGACCAAGTTGTTTCTGCGTGTATGCTTTATTGATTAACGCGAAACTCTTAGTAGTTTGGAAGAGTTTGAAGAATCGGCTAGAGTCATTGGAAAAAGCGAACCAAGAAGATCGCTTAAAGGAATTCAAGTATTGAATTTAATTAGAACTAATAAGAGAGAGATACAGCCTCAGATGGTATATTTATTGATTTTTGGTCTCACACACAAGTGCTGTGTAAATCTCCTCCCAACAAAACGCACCCACGATGGAAATTTCTGTACGGCTGGAGCTCCTCTCCGAGTTCCGCTACAAATTTGAGCAAATGGAACTTCACATGGCGATGCTCAGGCCTTTAGCTTCTCAAATATTTGCAACCTTGCCAATGTCAACCAGCAGTTCCCCCCGAATATCACAGCGCGCCGTCGAAACGAATATTCCAGGGAATATTCTGAGTTCCGAAGATTTGATCAAGAGCTACGCAATGAACAGAACTGTTTCCCAGGCAATCAGCGACTTGCCGACTTCAGCCCACTCCCTCGCCTCATCGCTTAAGCGGGTTGAAGGCGGATCCCAGGAACTCGTCACTTCTCCCTCGCGCTTCAGCACGAAAAGCGATGTCACAGAGAGCAAAACGGGGCTTCCAGGAACGCGTTCTGTCACTGTGAAAAAGAATCTATTGGGCAGCCGCAGCAAAAAGGCGTTTACAAGCAGCAGCGACATGATCTTCAGTCAAGTGGAAAGTGAGGAAAAAGCGGGAAACAGTTTATTCAAAGCGATATTCAACAAGGGGGAAAAGATTGGCAGCAGCACAGCAACCACGACGAGTCCTCAGGCTGTTTCCTCAACTGCTCTCCCTGCTGTTCCTCTTGGCCAGGATCATGGAGGAGCAAAAGATAAATCGTATTATACTTTAGCGAGAGCAACAGTGGAGCAGGCTGCAGTGTTGCCACTGCCGAAAATCCAAATCAGTAAATCTACAAACAGCTCGAGTGATTCTATAGTTTCAGTGGGCAAAATATCTATGCGTGAATCCAAACACAGTCCTGCCACGGCGCCAACGGCTGAAACATTTCATCGCCGCTCCTCTAATGCGAGAAACGGATCTATAAAGTCGTCGAAACTATCACGAAATAATACCATTCGCTCTCCTTTGGCGGGTGCCGAATCAAATGCAGATGATTCTACGATTGAGCCTTTGGTATCGATCCAAGTGGATGATGATGATTCGAAACAACCGGCCTTGGACATTCACGATACTCGCTTTTTGGGGGAAGAAATTACCTTGTTTCCCAGCTCTGCCGGCGGCGGGGACGCGAAACCAGAAAAGAGGGGGGATCTATGGGTAGAAAATCAAGCGACTCGGTCGCTATCCAGGAATCGATCCATGATAGCGAGTGTTCTCGCAAGGTACTCGATTGGAGGCTCGCTGTCGTCATTAAATCATTCAAAGGATAAAGAGAGTCCAAAAGTATTGGTTTCTTTCCCCAACAAAAGCGATCCGCGGTATTTTGCGGATATGATGAGTGATATTGGCACGGAGATGGATGATAGAAGCGTATGGACGCATGGATTCAGTGATCACTCTGTTTTCATTGTGCATTTTGATACTTTGATGGCTCGTACGTTTTTTAAATCCCCGTCTCGCCTTTTTTTTTTTTTTTTGGTTTTACTCGACTGATCCCACTCATTCACCAACCACAGTTGTTCATTTGAGCGTCTTGTGGGTATCACCCATGGTGGTTGCTTTTGAGCTATACATGGGTAATCCATATTCAATTTTCGTGTCTTGCATGTATGGCCTGGACTGCATTATCGACCTATTTACACTTCGAGCGTCTCATCCATCAATGCAAAACATCAAAGACCCAACGCTAGATGATTGGCGATACCATTACTTCAGACACGGCTTCATAATTGATTTCATCACCATGATGCCATTTGAATTATTTGTAACACCAACATACAACTTCCTATGGCTCATCAAACTACTGAGACTCTACAAACTGCCAACCATCATCTCAACGACACCCAAAATTGTGAATTTCTTGAAACAATTGAGTATCATTCTGGGACTGGGGTCTTCACTGTCTATAGTGCTGCCGTTGCTTTTCATCGTCTGTGCGTTTTTCCATGTTCAGGCGTGTTGTTTGTATTTGGCGGGGAGGAGTTTTGGGTATAGTTCGGTGGAAATGGCGGGGGTCAAGAATGCTTCGCTTTTTCAAAAGTATACGTGGTCTTTGTTTTTTGTGAGTCGAACAAGTTTCTAGAGGTGGTTTTTTTTTTAATTATTTGATCTTTAGGCCATCAGCAACACGTTTCCGTCAATGTATACGTAAGTACTATGGAGGAAAAACCCCCGTTCAATTTCGACAATTCATTCAACTTTTTTTTTTTGCAAAAGGCCGAAGGAAGCTGCAGAGCAATGGATCGTGCTGTGCTTTGTCATCGTTGGGGCTGGACTGGTAATTAAATTTCTACTCTTCTCTACTCTTCAACCACACCTTTCTTTAAAAAAAAAATAACCCCTTTCCATCTTCAGTACGCTCTTGTAGTCGGTGTTATATCGTCAGTTGCAATGGGTGTAGACGCGTCCGGTCGCCTATACACCCAAAAGATGGATGAACTCAGAGAATACATGAAATGGAAAGATTTGAACCCAATAACAAGGCGAAAAGTTTTGAAATATTATGAGCTAAAGTACCGAGGGAAATTCTTTGAGGAGGTGAGTTCTCAAATTTCTGAAGTTTTAAATTGAGGAGTCCCCCCCCCCCCCTTTTTTTTTTTTTTTTTTTTTTTTGAAAGACCACCTTGCTTGGCGAAATGAATGACTCTCTCAGAATGGAAATTGCCGCACACAATTGCAAAGAGTTGATTTCAAAAGTATCCTTCTTGAATCGTCAGCAAAGCGATGGAAGAGATGAACTCTTTTTGGGACGTGTCGCGTCAGCACTTATTGCATGTTATTTTGTGCCTGGTGACATTGTATTCATTCGTGAGTGATTAAATCTCCTCTTTTTTTGTTGGAAGAAGTTGGATTTCTGACCTTTTTTTTGAATTTCAGAGGGGGAGGTTGGTTGCACTCTGCTTTGAAATAAGCGAATGAAGCGAAAAATACCTGTTTTCATTCTTTTAGATTGGCCACGAAATGTATTTTATCTTGCAAGGATCAGTGAGCGTTATTGTTGGAAATCAAAAAGTGGCAACACTTGAAGAAGGCGGATTTTTTGGAGGTATTTTTTTTTGGTGTCCCTTGATTCTTTGTGGCCAGAATTCCCGCATTTAATCACCGCTCTCCACAACAACCAACCCCCCATCACAGAAGTCGCGCTAATAGGAAACATCCCACGAACAGCCACAGTCCAAACCGAATCTTCATGTATTTTATATCGCCTAACACGCCCCGCTTTCACAAGCATATTGAACGAATTTGACGATGTCCGAGCAAAAGTCGATGTCATTTACAAGGAAAGAATGGAAAAAATAAGAGAAGAAGATAATTGCGGCGCAGGAATTGATTTCCAAAGTCGAGTTTTTGAGGAGGCATGAAAACGATGGGAGAGATGAACTCTTTTTGGGGAGGATTGCGTCGGCTCTTGTGGCTGTGTTTTATTGTGCTGGGGATGTTATTTTCAGTCAAGGGGATGTAAGTGTATTAGTTGTAGACCCCATCCTTTTCGCTAAATCGCTAACGTGACGCAACTTGGAACGCTGCAGATTGGGAATGACATGGTAAGAATCATGGGTTTTTTTTGCTTGCATTTTTATTGATCTCGAATTTTTTTCAACATAGTATTTCGTAAAGAGCGGGCACGTTGAAATAGTGGTGAATGGTAAAAAAGTTACAACGCTCAAAGAAGGTTCCTTCTTTGGTGGTGAGCAAAATCCTAAAACTTTTTACTGAAAAAAAGAATTCAATTCCAACTTCTCAAACAACAGAGGTTGCCTTGATTGCCAACATCCCACGAACCGCCACAGTCCAAGCCGCCGTCCCCACAATGATCTACCGACTAACTCGCCCATCCTTTGAAAGCATCACCGCCGAATTCCAAGACGTGATGCGGAACGTTGAAATCATATTCAAGGAAAGAATGGCGAAAATCAAGTTGGAGGAGGAAGACAGGAAACTGACTGCGGCCAAAGAATTGGTTTCGAAAATCACGTTTTTGCAGCGTGGGGAAGAGGATGGGAGAGATAATTTGTTCTTGCTCAGAATCGCAAATTCTTTGTCGGCGTCGTTTTATGTATTTGGGGATATTGTCTTTTCTCAAGGAGAGCTTGGTCATGAAATGGTAACTTGTTTGTATTCCCCTCTCATTTTCAGGAGAGACGCTAAAAAAACACATTTGTGACATAGTACTTTATAAAGAATGGAAAGGTGGATATAATAGTCGGTGGTAAAGTTGTTGCGACTCTTAAGGATGGAGCCTTCTTTGGGGGTAGGTGGTCTCAATAATCTTTCCAAGCATCCACAAGCTGTCTTACAATAAATAACCAACAGAGGTCGCGTTGCTGGCCAATATACCGCGAACAGCGACCTGTTCAGGCTGCTTCTGCTTGCATGCTCTACCGCCTCACCCGCAGCGCGTTTGAACAAATTGTAGAAGAATTCGATGATGTCAGGAATCGAATTGATGTAATTTACCAAGAACGACTTGAAAAAGTAAATCAAGAAGGCGAATTGAAGAAGAGAGGAACTTTACCTCGATGAAGAAAAAGATCTTAAACCTTAATCTGCATACATATATAGTTGTTTTTGAAAACGGATTTCAATCCGAAACAGCTTAAATTACAAAGTCGGATTCCACCGCGCAAAACTTAATACATAATCCGGATAATATTTTCCTGTCTGAGGTTAGACTCACACGCGTCGGAGAAGAACGCGTTCTTCATTTCCGGTCACTTCTCCTGCAACTTCGTGATTTTCGTCCCCAACGTTGACAATTTTTTTTTCAGTTTTAAAGCCCACAAGGTACAATGTGTTGAAAAGCCATAAATAATCTTTAATATAACAAAATTGTACAAACAAATCAAGTCTCCCAAAAAATAAGTAAACAAAAAAAATCAAAGAGAGTCCACGCTATTCATTTGTTGCAACTAGATGAAATACGTTAGAGATGGGCACAAAAAACAAATTATTAACCTTCATGGCTGCCAATCGCGCCTTCAACTGTTCAACTGTCTGGGTTCTGGCCACAGGCGCCTTGTTTTCCTGAATACTCTGTTTCAGTTGTTACAAATAAGGGAATACTCGTAGCCAGTGAATGTCCACGGTCAGCTTACATCAGAAACTCCAGACGAAGGCGGCACGGATAATCTAGTCGCAAGAGGGCGAGCGTGATTTTCATCCAAAGTTGAAGTCGCAGCAGCGGGAGCGGGAACAGAGAACCTTTGCTGCTTTGGTAAAAGGGTGGGCTCCGAACTGGCTACAGAATCCGGCTGGAATAAATAGAATGACCGTTAGAACCAGTCAAAAAACATGGACCGGAAGTATCGCACCTTGTGAAGATGTTGCTGAAATCTGCTCAACGTTTCGCGATAGACATCTTGAAGAAACAAATAAGACTCTAGAACCCTGAAAAAATAATAATAATACCGGTTGTTGACCGGCTGCTGCCTTCTACGCCATCGCTTGAGCCAAAAGCAGAGGTCGCCGTAGGACTGATCAAAGAACTACCACCACTAACGCCGTTCTTCTCCTCATTCTCCAAAGCGGCCAAACCGCGCTTAATATATCCTTGAAAGTAATTCCCAGTCTTTCCTAAATGCTGATTCACAAATGCTTCGCAATCCGGATGCTGTTTTTTGAACTGATACAAATCCGCGATTCCTTGCTTTGTTTCTTCTTTGGCACTGATTCGAGCAAAAATCACAGTCAATTGGGCATCTGCTTCCAGTTCTGACAAAGGTCCCTCTGAGTTGCTGCGGGCGAAATTACTTCCCGACTTATGTTGGCCGTTGTTGTCAACATGTTTTGAAGCAGAAATGTTCGTGAGTTGATCCGTGGAATCACGTGCAGGAGCAGTCACGGATCGCTTTAATGCCTGAAGTTTCTGGTCATACTCCGTAGGAGACGCTGTGGGGCGGCTCGCCGAAGAAGTTATCGGCGCGGCAACAGCCGCCGCAGGCTGACCTAGCATTTGACGCATATATCCGACCGCATGGCTACGGCTTGGGTCGTCTACAAGAGCAGTGCACTGAAGAGCTCTTTCACCCAAACAGTTGCACAATTCATGCAAAATGGTTTTTCACAGTTCGTAGAGGCATATCGGCTTGCGGAATAATTTTCTCAGCAGCACGACGTTTCCACTCATTCGGGGGAGAAGTTTTGAGGAACTCATGAATGCCTAGGATTAATTGTCCTGCATCCAACTGCTTCTCCTGAATCAGTTGAGGAATCACCTTGGTCAACTTCCAGAGACACTTCATAACAAGTTCCGTATATTTAGCTTGGAGTGGGAGATCTTCCGGAGAACATTGTGTGGAGGTACTAGCAGATTGCTCCAGAAGAGTAAGCAGCACCCTGAAAGAGAGAGTCGTTGAGAAAAACTACAGGGCCAAAAAAAATATACATACCCGAATGACAAGTTTCGATCAGTATTATCCAGAACGCGCACCATCAACACATTCAATGCTTTCGCCAATTGCGGCCCTTGGTCCATATTCTGTAAACTGGGATCCAGCAAACGATTCAACAGCTCTTGAACACACTGATGCAAGGAGACCCTCTGAATAGACTTCGCAATCTGCGGATTCGAGTAGATCTGAACAAGAGTATTGACAAGATGCTTACAGAGTCGCATCGTTCCCGCACTGGACACATCTGCCGCTCCAAACGCGATCCGGATTTGAAGTGTGACTGCGGAAACAATCTCATTGATATAGCAAACTACATTTTCCACAGGCCCTGTGATGACTTTTTCCAGTTGCTTTAAAGCGTCAATACTCTGAAATGCATCCCCAGATGCTACTTGCGTGATTAAATATTCAATCATAAGAGCGTCATTCTGTTCTTGTGGTTGCTCAAGTGGTTGCTCTTGCTGATTCTGTTGAACAACTGCAGGACTAGCCGATCGAGCGTTGAAGTTTACTTTATCCAAATCCAAACTGAATTCTTTTCTGACAGGCTCCATTCGCTGATGATGGTCTTGGAATGCCAACTAACCCAGCAGCTGACATGGAGCCGCCGCCACTAGCAGTCGGACTTTCACTTCGGCCAGATGGAACAGGGAGTCTTTTTTTGAACAAAGGAGACGCAGCACTTTTCGCCGAGTTGGCAGTAGTAGGAACTGGTTGTTCCCTAATAAGAGACAACGCCGGCAGTCTCTTCACTTTCTCCTCCAACAAACTCTTGTCCTTCTCAGAAATTCTTCCCAACTGCTTGTATACAGCATCACCCATGAAGATATATGCTTGTGTGATTGTACCCAAGGCAGCATTCCGAACTTTGGCATCTGAGTCCGCAATCTGAGTCGCAATTACCGGCAAGACTTTCGCAGCTACACATACAGACATTCCATTCTTTTTGAGCAAATCTCCAAGTTCCTCGAGACATTCAGTTCGAACACGCGAGTTTTTCGAGGTCAGCGCGGACAACAAGTATGTGAATAGCTTGCTGGGCGGGTAGATTTTGCACAGCTGTTTGAAGATGGCGCGAATTTTAACACGCATAGTTTCTTTGTTATCTCCAACCTGTTCCAGACTCGTTAGAAACATATAAAACGCTGCCTATAGAACTCACTTTGACGATGAAAAAGGGCAAGAAACTTGACGCTTCATACTCAGTCAAAGCAACTCCTTCCTCATCTAACAACCCAAACAAATGCTCCAGCAGGTCCAACACCTTCATCAACATTGTGGTATTCGTATCAAAGAAACGGATCGTCAAATACTTCAAAACCAGATCCGCGTTGGCAATAAAACGAGCCTTCATTTCGGAGTCCCCATTAGTCATCGCCAACTGGATATTCTCATCCAAAATCGTCAGTCCTTGCAGAAAGTCCTTTTCCTTGTAATGATCCGTGCTGAAGAGCAAAGCCACAACCGGTTCAGATAAATTGCCATTGCATTGGTCATTGAGGAACTCGACCAAATCCTTTCGTGGAGCCTCAAACGTCCATTTTGTCATACCGCGATCTTGGCCAGCTCTTACTTCTTTGGCCCTCATATCGGACGTCAAGACAGGCAATCCAGCGTTACCAGATGACGCCGGCTCAACACTCTTCGAAGAAACAGTGGCAGGCGCCGACGCTGGTTTCTTTTTAAGACCATTAGCAACTGAAGCCGCGGGCTTGACTTTCGCTTCGGGCAACTTTTTCGGTGCAGGCTTTGGTGACAAGGAACCAGTTTTCGCGTTGCTCGAGCCACCAATCTCTTGTAAAGGAGCAAAGAACGGCTTCAACGACGCCAGCGCACTTCCATGGTACCAATCACCCGCACGATCTTGGATATACTGTACTCCAACATCTTCTGCAACAAATACCAACACAGCAGCTGCAAACTTTCGGACATCACTATTCTTGTCCTGCAAACACATGAGTAATGGTTTCAGCAACTCTTCCAATTTCGGGACTGTGGTATCGGGAGACTTTTTAGCAGCATCCAGTTTTTCACCGAGGAACTTTAACAAGTCTTTCCGGAGATTCGGTTGATCCGCAACAAGACTGGCCGCTGCCGGCGAAATAAAACAGTCCACACCGCATGCTGTATGCACATTTTCCAGGGCATTGATAGCAGCGGCTCTGACATGGGGTTTCTGGTCTCCAAGCAATCCCGACATGGGTCCAATCAGAACTCCAGTGTGCTTGGCAAATGGCTTCCCAACAGCAATTGCCAAGTTTCCGCAAATTTCAACCGCCATGATTCCGAGATTTTTGTTGCTGTCACCAAGTCGGGCTTTGAGTGCAGCTGGAACTTCCCCTGATAAAAGCACCAAAATGAGAAAAACAACAGTACAAGAATTAATACAAACCAAGATTTGCCTTCAGTCTTTTTGAAGATTCAATAACTCCAGCAAGCTCTTCGAGTCCTTCTTTCCGAAGCTGCCATTGTGCGTGACCAAGCTTCTCCAACAACTCTGGTGAAATTTTCGAAGTAATATCCACACGTGGAAACAAATTGTCCATAGGATCGTCGGCACCTCCTGCACCTCCCACTGCGTCGACGACAACACGGCTTGGTTCGGGTGGTGCTCTTGCTGCAACTTTGTCAAATTCAGCATCAATCAAAGCTAGCTGTTGTCCGCTTAAATCCGCAACGAATGTCCGGATATCTAAAAACAAAACATTAAACTGACAATATTGACAACTTAGAATAAATAATTCTACTGACCTGGCCCAACAAACATTCTCAACCCTCCCAACACAATCACGGCATTCGCTCGCACCGCAGCATTAGTATTCGGCAACCCAGCCGCTTTCACAAATTCAACTAGTCCTTTCACATCCAATCTCTGGATTCCAAACTCCAGAACCGATTGATGAATCCACAAAAAGGCATCCGCAAGGGTTTTTGGGCTCTTTGCTTTCGTTAAAGGCTCACAGAGATTCGAAAGTACAAATTGCAGAGAATATTGTTCAGCGAAACAAGTAAAACAATCGCCAGTGACTTTCTTGAGTTTCGCATCTCCCAACTTTTCAGCAAGAGCTGAGGAGGAAAACGCGTTTTAAAAAAACATGTCAATTCAAATCAGTATACAAACCAGTAATGACTAGACTTAACGCCCCCTTCGAGGCTTTCGCCTTGGCCAAAAAGTCAAAGAGCGATACCATCGCTGTCATGACCTGGAAATTGCTCTCTTTCCAACCAGGAGACTTTGAAAAAAATCGAATGATCGCTTCTGGTTCTAAAGAGGGTGCTTCTTTTACGGTTTCGGCGAACGCATGGCAAGCTTCGACGAGGAATTAGAGCCTGATTTTCAATGATCAACGACACCCACCACCCAATCGAATCTTCCAATTGGAATCAGAGAACTCAGCCAAATTTAAGCCAGGGAAAGCTTCTGCCATCCACGCTTCCGCTGTATCATCGGAAAACTTGAATGTCAATGGCTCCTCAGAGACATTCTTTTTCTTGCTACCAGCAGCTCCAGAAGCTGAGGAAGGCGCAGTTGAAGAAGATGCGGATGCGGATGCTGGCTTTTTAGCCGCAGTCTAAACATCGAACCGGTTAATAAAGACTAAGATTTCAAATTCGAGGCACTCAACAGGTTTCACAGTTCCTGGACGAGTCGAAGTCGTGGGCTGCTTTACAGGCATGGGACTCACTGCTTTTGGGACAGCTGCCGCCATAGCAGCAGGGGCTGTAGCAGGTTTCTTGGCTGGACCAGCACCACCCACTCGCACAACTGCTTTCTCAAAGTATTCTCGAACTTTGATTTCCTTCGCCTTATCCACTTTCTCCATAAAACCCGTCATTGCTCGTTCGCCAACAATGCGCATCAATGTCCCCAATCCTTCCATAGCCGATTCTCTGACGCCAGCATCAGCGTCATCCAACAGTTTGACCATCAGTTCAGATAGAATCTTCAAGTCTCCTTTGGCTGGAGCTTTCCGCATATTTTGAAGACAACGCAACAGAAATAATGTGGTCTCCTGCTTTACTTGTGGATTCTTGTGTTTGAAAAAAGGGCTCAAGTCTTCCAAAATGTCCGCAATAGAATTTATCTATTGGATTTGATTCTTTAGAAATAGAAACGGACACAAGCAGATGCTTACACATAGGAAAAGCGCATCAAGGGAGTTTCTTATGGCTTCGATAACAGCCGTCTTCTTCTCCTTTAGTTTCTCCAGAAGTGGCGTAAGGACTATGCCTCGATACTGAGAAAAATTGGACCTAAGTCCGCGCATCAAGCATTCCAAACAATTGATGGCCAACGTGAGAACAATGACGTGAGGGTCATTAATTTTCTAGAAGAGACCCTTAGTTAAATTATGACGTGAATAACTAAATTGCAAACCTTTGCCAACACGTTCACCAACTCTCCATATCGCCCATCCTCCAATTTAGGAACTTTGATGATGGCCAAAAGAGACTCAAGCGTTTCTTTCCGGTCGCTCCATTTGGTGGCCTGGAGAGATTCGTAGAATTTGGGTGGCATCTTGTCCAGAACATTGACTGGATCGGACAGGTCAAATACATCAACTGGTTCAGGGGCTGCAGCCTCAGTTGGCGACGCCGCTGGAAAAAATTGTGAGCTCCACTTCGTGTGTGCCTATTCACGAACTAACTTTCTTCAGGCGCGACATATCCAACAGCCTGTCGTTTTTCCATTTCCGATCTCACTATCCTTTCTGGTGCAGCCTTGATGCCAGAGCTTCCACACTTTTCAAACTGTTCATTCAAATCCTTAAGTTGAACGGGTTTCAGATCAGATAGAGATGGAAGAATGGCGGGACCAAGCCATTTATACAACTCAATCGCCAAGTTCGTGGCCTGTACATTTAGACCAGTAGATAAGAAGCGCGTTGAAAGAAAAAACAAATAGCAGATTTACTTCATTTCGCACTGTTCCATCCTTGTGGTCAAATAATTTTGCTAGTGGTTTCAACAATGGTTTGACAGGCACAACTTTCGAACCAAAGTTTCTACAAGAGGTTTCAAATTTTGAGGAAATCATACCAATGCAGACTGTTTATGATAGTTACCTTAGAATCTCGCGTAGGGCAACGACGCAGGCGCTAACGTTTTTAGGTGTTTTGTGGTCTAATCCAGGAAGCACATCCTCCTGTATTACATGAAATAATTAGAACCAACGCGATATAGTTATCATAGCAAAATAACGAACCAGTACGCCATCTCCCTTGTTTTCCACTTCAACATACATGAGCAGAACATCGAGACTCCGCTGCCTCGTCCCAGCGCGAGTGTGGGCCAGACCTTTATCAACAACAATAGGCACAAGGGTGGACCTCGTCCTATAAAGAATGGCAGACAGATTGAATGAGTAAGTGAGTGATACCGAGGAGGAATATTCAGAGCTTTACTTTGGGACAAAGGATACTGGCCCAAACTCAGCCAGAGACAGCAGTGCTCCCAAAGCAGCTTCATGAGCAACTGCATTCGAGTCGCTTATGCCTTTCTTGAGATAATCGGCCCAATCCCTGTATTCATTGACCTTTGCTGGGTCCAACGACTTGAACTTTGATGCCAATTCGTCAAAGGCGCCGCTGCGACACTTCCAGTTCTGCTTAATGGTTTAGCGCTAGTGTGGTTAGGTTATTAAGGTGTTGGTGGTGGTCACCGAATGGACGAGGCGGTCAGAGAGTGGAAGGGCCTTGAAGTCTTCCTCTTCAGCCATTTGATTTCGGTTAATTTGCTGTGCGTTGAAATATAATAAATAAAAAGAGAAATTAAGAGTATTCCTTTCTTATTTTAAATTATTTACAAGATATTTAATTATCGTAGCTAAAGGCACGATAGGCTTGTCCGCATATTACGAACCATTACACCCTGTTTGATAAAGAGCGCGTCGTAAAAAGTCACGACGTGAACATCGGCATCAATGGTATTGTCTACTTGTCCAAACAAAGCTGCCTGTGCGCATTTAACTCCCACATATGTGCCAAACGATAGTCCAACATCGGCAGCAACATCGTATGTGACTGAAAAGGGATACTGAATGTCAACACTTGAACGCGGGCCAATGTTGAATATTGTCGAGTTCGTTCCGCTGGCAAATGGAGTCCTTCCATTGTTGTAGACTGAGTTTGTTGCCTTTTTTATCGAGATTCAGTTCAACCAATCATACAGCATAAAATCCAGTTACGTTGAAACTCAGGCTATCGACCGTAACAGGATACCAGCAGTTGTTTATAAGTGTCATTTTCAGAATCAATTGAGCGGATAAAGACGTTAACGAGTTCTGAATGGGTGCCTAACTGAGTATTGGCTTGAGACTTTGTCGATTCAGCTTACCACTTGTATTACTCCTCCTCTGTTTGTCGTATCCCAACTTAAAGATATTATATTCGTACTTGGTTCGCGTGGAATGAGAAAGAAAATGGCAAGACCCAAGGTGAGAACCACTACGTGTGGCCTATCAAAATGCATCGTCCAAATGGCGGAACCTTGTAGTGGTACATTAAAGTGTATAGTGATTTCCTTCCCTATCTGCATTCAATATCATTTGATTCTTTTCGCTTTGTATGACAGATCCGCCAATATTCCGTAGGACAAGGGGTGACTGGCTGCATCTTCCTTAGAGTAAAACTCGTTGAACTCATTTCTTGATAAAGTTTATTGTGGCATCTTGTTCCGTCATCTTCGGGTTTTCCTGCCTCGCGTCTTCTGACCCATACTACCTAGCCGCCTGCTCACACACATACGACTTCATACAGGCATAAACAGACATAAACCTAAATCAGAAAGATTAAGCCCGTAATTAAAGCCCTCAAAATACTCAAACAAGGTCGATTTTAATTGATCAAATTTCATTACCTTGTAAAGGAACAAAGCGAGTCATTATTGAATGAAAACAAACAGTTGGAAACTGGCTTTTACACTGCAATGGATGAAACCACTCAGCTCGCAGGCGATCGTGGACATAGCCATGGTGAATGGCATCGTCATCGGCGGCAAGTTTGGGAGACCCCACAGGTTCCAATTGAACGAAGTCCTTGAAACTGAGGCATCCCTCGGACAATTACCGAATTCAAGTGCAACTGAAGCCACGGATCTTCCTGCCCCAGTTCCTGCAAGCGACCCGGAACAGTCGGTGGCCCAGCTTCAAGGAGACTTACCGACTGCTGTCTCTCCTCTTTCTCAGCCTGACACGACAGTGACAGACATTGCCTCTACAGCTGCAATCACTTCCACAGCATTTTCCATAGAACCTCTATCAAGCAGTTCTGATTCTGAAGCCAACACTGCATTATCATCAGTCGAGACGGCCGCAGAAACAACAATTTATCAATTGACCACATCCCTGGCTCAAGCCAGCAGTAGCAACGACACTCTTACAAATAATACACCACCAGCATATATTCCCATCAGTGCAGCCTCACTGGCTGGAATCATTGTTGGCTGCATTCTCCTTTTACTCACTGCGGCAATTGTGGCGATTCAACTACGCCGTAGACACTCCCAATCATCAAAAATTAATCCCACAAATTTTGATACGTTGGATACATTCACGAAAGGATTTCCTGGAAAGCAACGCGCTCCAACCATTAAAAACAACAAAAAGGACACAGTTGCGCCAATGCCTCCCGCTGCCCTTCACACACGTAAAAACAGCGCCCAGTTTGCTGCACCGCCGATTCCAATTCAAAACTTTCAAACCCGCTCAGCGCCGATGCAGCAAGCTTATAACAACGTTAATCGGTTGGAGCCATACGATAACATCCCGCGTCCAAGCACTGAGACAACTGGATATTCGAACATCATCAACGACTATTCCCACCACCCTACGATCCATCTTCTACCGCGTCACTACACTGTGCAATCAACATTTTCAGATCTATCTCAAACAGATACTGCAATTTCAACTAGCACAAACCGCCCATTAAAGAAGAAACCGGCACCAATCAATACTGGTAGTAAAGTCGTCTCGTACGATCCATCGTGGACAATGAGAACCGAGTATAATGTTAAAGGGTCTGATGATTCCAGTAATAGGGACAGCCGTTTAAATCAATCGACCATGCCTCGAGACCGAGACTCGTTGTATACGAAGGCAACAGTGCGTGAATCGAGAATTAGTTCTTCTGGGTGGGACGACACTATTAAAAGCACTCGGCGCGAAAGTGAAAACAGAGATACAGTTCTAGATTCGAGACGGGGAGATCGTGGAAGCTGGAACTGAAAATAAAACTAATTACTGTACAATTGTCAATGATTTTACTTGGATTCCTCTTCAGCAAGCAACGTTCCTTTGAATATACACTGTCTCACTAATTTTTACAACTCCTATAACAACAGCCTCCACCTGGACAACCAAGTCCGCAATGAATCCATTCTTTCCTTTTCCAAAGCCTACGGCACTCTGGATACATGATCCGGTCACGTTCCCTGCAAATTTCAGTCCAGGATCCATCTGGGAATCATACGACACTGCAAAAGGAACAGTGATGTTCACATCGCCCCTTGAAGGCATTACGAATCCTTTTGCATCGATTCCAGAAGCAAAAGGGGTTGTGCCGTTTCCATAGAGCGGGTTCGTTGCCTGTCATTATTGATTTTGTGTCTCATCCTCTCATTCAATCAAAACTTGGTTACAATCACTCACGTTGAATGCCACCCTGTTCACAGAGATGGAAACCCAGTTTGGATTTAAAATCGACAAAGTGATCAACAGACGGGCTGTGGCGGCTGTCCATGAAGATATTTGCAATGCGGACCCAGTTGTCGTATCCAACGAGAGAGACACAAACGCAGTGGATGGTGTCCGTGGAAAAAGAAAGAAAGCCGTAAGCGATCCTCCAATGACCAATAGAACAGCGAAAGCGATCAAGTAGAATAACCGTTTCCCCTTAAGGCAGTAGTGGTTTCGGACAGACTCCTGTGGCATTTTTTAAAACAGTATATTATGAGTCTTCTATCGAGAAACGATTTGAGAATGAAGCGTGGACCTGGTTCCGTCATAAATTTCATCCTTGGTTTGTGGGGCAAGCTGACACCATCATAAATTCAGTTTGACGTTTTTACTGATCTAGCCAGGAGCTTTTCAGCCTTGAATCGGAAATTTAAACCAAAAAAATGGTTAGCTTCAGCTTGCCAGCAGAGTCCTTCTCGTCACGTTTTCAGCAAACCTCTCCTCAGAATTGTTACAAGCTTACGGTCTTTACCCTTGCCGCGGAATATCTTGCAGCGAATCCAGTTTCAGAATGTCCCAAAGTCTGCAAAGCGTCAGGAAAGCTCTTTGTATTTGTGGGAAGATCGCTCAACAGCCCAAGCAAGTTCAACTGCCATTGCACGAATTCTTACGACTCAGAAAACTTGACCGATGGAGAAAACTGTCGATTAAAGTGTCCCGGGAAGCCGGCTGCGGCTTGTGGGGGAGAAGCTGACACTGGGTATTACTCAATGTTCTCCACTGGTTTCGCAGCTCCGCCGCCGCCTGCGCCAATGCCTTTACCCGATCCCGCGCCGCAAACTGCAACTATACCAACCATGAATGAAGTGACAACAACTTTTCTCCAAGATTCCCAAATTCCACCGACATCTGTTAGTATTCCTCAGTTGCCACCTGTCACTCGAATTTCGCATCAATCGTTAGAAACAACGAAGATTCAATCCATTCCGGTTGAAGCCATAATTCAGCATACAAGCAGCTCTCTTATAATATCCACGCTACATAATGATATTTCGGCAACCACAATGGCTGTTTTGCTCCATTCTACAACTAGTATTTCCAATGCCGACACATCGGTACCAGCCCCGCCTCCTATAAACCTATCAAAGCCAGAAGACCCCATTTCAGCGATAAAATTAGAAGGAATCATCGGTATCGCTATTTGTACAACCGTTGCGTTTTTTGCTGGCCTTGGCGCCTGTTTCTATTGCTGGCGCACAGTACGAAGCCGCACCGATTCAAATCTGGGAGAAACGTTTTCAGCTGGATTCTTTAGCAAAGTTTCCAGAACTCGCGATTTCACCAGTCGGCGATTTGCGGTTTTACGTGATGGTGAGATTATCCAACGCACCATTACACCCACACCCAGTCTATCACCCTCACTGACTCCCACCATTCTATACATGACAAAAACTTTGATTGATCTGTTCGTCTTCTGTCATTTAGAACAATACCCGAATGTATCGGTAGAGATTCCATACGGTAATGATTACCATATCACCAATCATGCAATCATTGAGCCGTCGATCCTCAAACTTACACATCAGACATCATCTGATGCAAGAATTTCCTTTCAAAAAGGGTCAAGACGAGAAAATACAATCAACTCGCTTCTCAAGATGAATCAGGAACGGAGCGGAACAACATCGGCAAAGAGCTGGTTTAGTGCAAGATGGAATTCAAGAGGTTCAGTTGTACATGAGAAACTTCGTGTTCCATTGGATATTTCTCCGACCGCATCTCCACGTTTTGTGGGGTGCAACACAATGATAAAAGTCGGACACGATAGTTGAAATACAGACACCTTTGTGTTTGAATAAAACGAGTTAAATCTGATTTCTTATTGTAAAAGCCACGGCTTTTGTGTCACCGGCGTGATAATATCAACTGCGGCTTGTCCATCAGAAATTTCAGTTTGAGGAAAAAGAAAACCCTTGAAAGTTTCAGTTTCAATTGCCCACCACTACTCTTCAGAAGTGGAGAAGATCTTCTCAGAAATGCTTATAGCTGAGACAGACCAAATCCACCATACTGCGCCTTCTGCTGGAACGGATAGTCATAGGTCAGGAGTGCCAGTACAAATCGATTGGCCCCGGAGAGACTTCTCAGAGCAAGCGTGTTACCTGAACCCCACTCAAGTGTCTATGGACTTCATCACGACCCAACCAACTCTATGTCTACCAAAATGCAAGTCGCTAAAAAAGTCCTATGTTCTGGTTGGACCCAACGAATATAACCCCTGGTACTTTGATTGCGCCTGTATTACGACGTTGCCATCCGAAAGATACAGTGTTTATTCCTACTATTGTCAAGCTGCATGCCCCGAAACGCCTTGGTTAGCCTGCGGTGGATCGGGAGTTTACTCTGCATTTGCAAGTGGATTTCAACCGACGAATCCAAATCCAAATCCCAAGACTACAACGACTCGGACTATTGCCTTTACCAGTACCATCCCTATCGCGAAACCATCGCCATCTGCTCCCTTGCAACCAACTAATATTCCTGCACCCCAACCAATTCCCCAACCACAACCTGAGCCGCAACAGCCACCACCACAACCAATACCACTTCCCAAGCCTGTACCCCCGCAAATTAAAAATCCAGTTTCAACACTTGAAGAGATCCAGACATTGGTTCCACCAACAATCCCCTCATCAAAAGAAGCTACCACTCTTGATGTAAAAAACCTCCAACAACTCGTGACAGCTGTGGTATCGTCGACTATAAAATCTCAATCTTCCCCCACCGCCTTTTTCACGACTGTTTCTTCCGTATCAATACCATCTTCAGCAATTTCTTCTGTTTTTGCGGCTGGTCCGCAACCTGTATACACTACGACAACAGAATCAAAACCTATGGGCGAATCAAATACTTCTACCGGAATGGTTATTGGTATTGTGATTGGTGTGTTATTCCTTCTTCTCGGGGTGTGCTGCTGTTACATCAGATGGACTCGCCATTGTCGCTACATCATATCAGGTAACCACAACCTAACAAACTATACACAATTATGTATTTTATCATGTTAATTTTCTCTCGCATTAGGTGCCAACGATAACGAAAGTGATGTCAAGTCACTTCTATCTGAAACTTCAAGCAAGTCACAGAAAAAAGAATTCATGCCTCCCATCGATATCCTCTGTGATTTGATGAGAAACTCGCGTAAATCGAAGAAAACAAAGGGGGATTCTTCCTGCGCACAGTGGCCTGAGAAAGTCGTCCGCAATTCTATCGAAGCACATGACCTGCCTTCACCGCAAACTCATATTCACACAAGTTGGTGGAAGCGATCTGTTGTTGATCGATTGAGTCGAACGGAATATTTGTATTCAAGTCGCTCTTGGAGTATCAATTGGACAGTCGCAACTGGTAGAGATACATACAGTGGCATTCACAAGCCAATTGCAGAAGACAGTATTGTTACTATTTCGCAAAACGGATCCAATGGATCAGATGAAGTTGTGGACTTATTTGACTTCCTTGATATGGAATGAGATTATTGGAAGTTATATACCAGTCGTTTTTTGTAAGCAGTGACCGTTCGTGTTAGGATCAATAAATGAACTTCCCCGGAACTAATTAACCCCCTAACGCCGTTATTCATCGATGTGTTTAAGTAGATAAATTTCATAACGTTTGAACAAACGCCTCCTTTTTTTTTTGAAAGAAATCGACCGGATCACCTCCAATGCGTTATAAATGCCATTGGCCATTTAAGCGAATTCTCTGGTAGTAGTATGTGCGATGCAACTCTTTGGCGCACCTTTGTTGCGAAGGGTACCCGCCGCAGAGATGAAATTTTTAGACTCTATAATTGTCAGAAATTTCAGTTTGGGCAAACAGGTACTGTTTCAAGTTCTGTGCGGTGCATTCAACATTTAAAAGATCAGATAAACATTGAGTGCGGAGAGAAAGTTGCCTGGTTGCAATGCGCCTCCCTCAAAATCAACAGAGCATTCCACCACAGAACACAGACTCCATGAATTTCTCCAACCTCTCGCCACGAGCTCCGGGCCTTATCGATCAAGCTTGCTATACCAACCCGAACCCAACTGCTGTTATGGACTACATCACCAATATGCCGACTACCTGTGGGGCTAAATGCAAAAACCTGAAAAAGTCATACGCCCTGGTAGGACTCAACCTTAAAGACCCTGGCTTCTTTGATTGTTTTTGCATCGCTGTTTTGCCTTCATCGAAATATACCGCTGGCTCTAGAAACTGTCAAACTGTCTGTCCCGATTACACCAAACTGGCGTGTGGGGGTCCCAAAGGCGCCGGATTTTATTCGGGATTCGCAAGCGGGTACCAGGAATTGGTGGAGGAAGAGCCTGAGCCAGTAACAGTTAAAACCACGGCTGCTCAACCTCCTGTGAAGACAACGACAGCTGTTGTAGTGATACCACCACCCAAGACTTCCCAGGTTCTGGCTCCGCCTCCACGACCGATTCCGGAGCCTCAACCCGAACAACCTCAGCCACAGCCACAACAGCCTCAACAACCTCCTGCTTCTCCACAGCCTCAACCAGTACAAACTCAGCCACAACCTCAGCAATCAGGCTCGCCTCTGCCACCAGCGCCTCAAGCACCACAAAGCCCAAAACCACCAGTGATTCAAAAGCAACCACAACTTTCTGGCGATTCGAAAACAAATTCAGCATCTACCAAGTTATTTCCTCCAACAGCAAGTTCTCCGACGCAGTGGTCTCCATCCCCCATCAATAATGAAGGCCTACCGTCAACGACTCAACCAGAACCACTTGCATCATTCCCAATAGTTACAGCATTTCTGCCATCAGAAGCGACCAGCTCGAATGAATTTTTAACTTCTCCATCCATCGGCATGATTGTTGGTATTCTCCTCGGGATAGTTGCACTTCTACTTTGCCTCTACAAACGATACGCCACGCTCAGAGGCAACGCCAAGACCAATCATTTATCTGTGATAAGTGAAAGCAGCTTTCCGCCTGTATTTCAAAGGCGCTCCACCTTTTCCAAAAGAAAATGGCTGCAGACACCTCGTGTCAGTAGGTTTTCTGGATTCAGTGGATTCAAACGATTGTTGGAAGATTCTCGTGAGTACATAATTTTTAAATCATAAAAGAAGAATTACACTAACCCCCCAAAAAATATTCAGAGAATGAGCCGCTGAGTTTTGAAGGCGATTCAAAGGGTCTGACATGTCACGGAAACAAAAAGACGAAGAAGCCGCCAAACATTAAAACCAAGAGCATGTCTCCCTCATTTCGCAAATGGATTCATTCGAAATGGGTTGCCAATGACTCTGTGTTGTATGAAAGGGAAGATTGTGAGAATTCTGAATCGACTCTTCATAAACACCCGATTTCGCCGCTTCTTCCGTCCCAAGACTCATCCTGGTGGCAAAAATCAGTTTTAGATCGATTTAGTCGGTCTGACTTTAGTTCTTCCCATTTGGTTTCAAGTCGATCTTGGAGTGTCAATTGGACAGTTGCTACCCGAAAAGAAACTGTGACGGCAGAATCCAAGATTAAACGATTAAACACTCGCGAAACGAAAGAAACAACAACCTCAAGCGGATCGAACGAAGTTGTTGATTTGATGGGTTTCTTAGAATAATAAATAAACTTGTTTTTTGTTTTTTGTTTTTTATTTCCAACGAATGCAGCAGAACAAGAACGAGAAAGGAGCAAAGAAGATCTCAAAAACAAAACTCAAAGAACTTCAGCGGAAAGAAGCAGCTCGGAATGCCTTCTCAAAGTACTTTGCAGCGCTGTATCCACTCGATGGCAGATGGGAGCAGCTTCTAGCAGCTCTAGAGGGACCAGTGCGATACAGCTGTGTAGTCAACAAAGTATGTCTTAGCAGCTACCTGCTATTCGATCTCATGGTTTTACATAGTATGCAGACAGAGAAGATGTGATCAAGCGACTCTCCAGTGTGGAACCCAACCTGCGCTTTATCCCGTGGCTCAATGGAATCAACTGCATGGTTGTCGACAGCGATGAAGTGGACCTGAGCGCTTCTTCGAAAACCGTTAAGCCCTTCCCGTCTCCAGTTGCGGATTTGGCCAACATCAAAACACACTACTTGATGGATGCCGCCTCCATTCTCGCCACGGAGGGCCTCGATATTAAAC
The DNA here is from genome assembly GCA_025765595.1 of Obelidium mucronatum. Classification (NCBI taxonomy): domain Eukaryota; kingdom Fungi; phylum Chytridiomycota; class Chytridiomycetes; order Chytridiales; family Chytriomycetaceae; genus Obelidium; species Obelidium mucronatum. Next base: position 3,918 of record JAIVFH010000185.1, on the reverse strand, counting down.
CAGATGATTTCGTGCTGGACATGTGTGCTGCTCCTGGGGGAAAGTCCTTCACGATATTGCAGCGGCTTGGGGCTGGAGGCCGCTTGGTGGCAAATGAAATGAGCAATGACCGAAGAACTCGTCTGAGAAAAGTTTTGAAGGAATATGTTCCGCTGTCTGTCTTGGAATCATCTGTTTCCATTACTGGCTTCGATGGAACTCGAAAAGAAAGCTTTACACCAAACTTTTACCCAAAAGTACTTTGCGATGCACCCTGTTCATCTGAGCGACACGTGTTACACGACGAAGAAGAGCTATTGCAATGGTCACCAAGTCGAACGAAGAACAGTGCAAAGCGCCAAAAACTGTTGCTGTCGAATGCACTTAGAGCTGCACTTGACGAAGGAGGTCGCGTGGTTTATGCAACATGCTCCATCAGTAAGCACGAAAACGATTTAGTTGTGGAAAAAGTAATCAAGAAGTCACCCTTCAATATTCGTGTTGCAACCCACGATCGGGCTTGGCCTATAGGCGAGCCAACGACCTATGGATGGATAGCCTTGCCAGACACTATCGGTCGATGGGGACCGTTATTTTTTTGTATTCTTGAAAAGAATGGCCGGAAAGATGACACTCTTGGCACTGCCAGTGATGAGGAATTTGACATGGACGATGATTAAATAAAAGGTATTCCCGAAGTGTTTTTATTTTTGTTCATGCAACAAAATCATTAGAGATCCATAATTGAAGTGGGAAGTTTTTTCATTATGGATTTCGTGTGAAATGATAGGTATAAAGCAACCCATTTCATTTCCCATCTTCTGCCAATTAATTCCTGCTTCATTTTTTGTCCATAGCATTTGCATCTACTCTTGCATTTCTTCTACTCTACCTAATAATGCAACTCAATCTTCTACTACTTGCCGTTGCTTTGGCACCAGTTATGCAAGCTGCGCCAGCTCCACCAAAAGCCAATGCGGCTGCCACTCCAGCTGCCGAAAGACCACCGCTCCCCGCCGGTGAAGGCCCTGCCGCCGAAAAACCAAAGATCGAAGTTGTCAGGGGTGAAGGAAACAGTGGAAACCTCCCACGCATTGGAAATCCTCCAGTAGTTCAAGGAAACATCCGCGGAGCTGGTCTCGGTGGAGAATCAATTGTGACCGGAAACATCCGCGTTGGTGGTTCAATCCCAAGAATCGGAAACATTGGCAACACCAACAACATTGCGATCGGAAGCAACGGAAACATTGTTTTCGTGAACGGTGTCGTGATGAACAACCAAATGATCATCCCAGGTTTGTCAGTTGTTTGTGTAACTCCCTCTTTTTCTAATGAATTAAAATTTTTTAAATTTTTATCAGGAGATGTTATTGCAACCTTAGGCTCTCAGTTAAACATCAACTCTCACACTCTTGGCCTCGGCATGCAACAAATCCTTATGATCAAGTAATTTCCGTCATCTGTTTGATTCAATGTAGTATACTTACCTTGCCGTTTCGCAACAACAGCCCAAACATCAACATCCAATCTCAAATCTCTCAAATCATCCAACGCACTCGCCTCTCGCAGACTCAAATCATTCAAATCTGCCGCTCCATGGTCCGTATCCCAGTCGTCATGAGAATCCCACGTGTAGCAGTGGTAGTTCGCACAATTGCGGTTGTCGTGATGCCACCACGAATGATCCAATCTACAAGAACTATCGTGGTTGTGGTTCGCCCAGTTGTTGTTCAACGCGTTTCTCGGGTTCTTCAAACATTGGGGATTCACCAAAACGTCGGTGTGAGAATGATTGGAAGTGTGTTGGGTAACTGGGGTGCCTGGAGCTCGGGAAGCTGCTGTGTTGTTGGAAGCGGTATCTCTGGTGGCGTTGGTGGCCGTATCCAAGTTGTCTCTGGCGGTGAGATTGGTGGGATCTCTGGTGGAGTAATCTCTGGAGGCGAAATTGGTGGTATTTCTGGGGGTATCATCCAAGGTGGGGAGATTGGAGGCATCTCTGGAGGTGTTATTCAAGGTGGGGAAATTGGTGGTATCTCTGGTATTTCTGGTGGAGAAATTGGCGGTATCTCTGGTATCTCTGGAGCCCAAATTGGCGGCATCTCTGGTATTTCTGGTGGTGAAATCGGGGGAATCGCTGGAGGAGAGATTGGTGGTATCTCTGGGGGTATTATCCAAGGTGGAGAGATTGGTGGTATCTCTGGGGGTATTATCCAAGGTGGAGAGATTGGCGGAATTTCAGGCATTAGCGGTGGAGAACTTGGAGGTATCTCTGGCGGCATTGTCTCTGGGGGAGAGTTGGGTGGAATCTCTGGTGGAATCTCTGGTGGCATTTCTGGAAGCGTGATTGGCGGTATCTCTGGAGCCGAGCTTGGTGGCATCTCCGGAGGTATCTCTGGGGAAGGTATCATCTCCAAGCGTGAAGTTGACGCGACTGCCAATGCTTCCTCTGCCGACGTTGACCCAAATGAAGAAGGGACTCAAAATCTTATTAGCCAATTCTTGGAATCGATGGCAGCAGCTGCCCCTACCGCAGCCAACATGACTTCCGAAGAGGTTACCAAGTGGATCAACGACTTTGCCGCAAGCAACAAGCAATCTCCTACTGCTTTGAGTGCTATGGCGTCCCTGGTCGCAGGAGCCATTATGGACTCTGGTGTTTTGTCTGGAGCAACACTTGATGGACTTGTGAACATGGGTTTGGCCAAGGATCCAAAGCTGGTTCAAGATACGATGACTTTGGACATGCCTGCCGAAACTTCTGCAGAATCCGCTTCTACAACTGAATCTACTGCTTCTTCCTCTGAAAACACAGCTTCTGAAGAGGTCAAGTCAAAAGAATCGGCCGCTGGTGAGGCCAACATTGCCAAATCTGAAGCTGAAATGTCAAAGGAAGGCACCGCTACAAAATCAGCCGTCCCTGCGAAAGAGACTGCTACTGCTACCAGCGAAAATGGAAAGGCCAAAGCAATCGGACAAAACAAAAACGATAAAATGACTGTTACTGCTTCATCTTGGACGGCAACTTGGACTGCAACAGCAAGCACAGCGCCAGTAACCAACCTCAAGAGTGAATCCCCTGTTATGTTCGCTCTTTCGGCTCTTTCTGTTATCAGCATGCTTCTCATTTAATAAGTACCATTTCTCTTCAGTTAGCTGGTTTAACTGTTTATTGCATAAATAAAATCAACATCAGGATTATGTGTATTGGGTGAATAGCCTTTGTATTGTATCTAAATAATACGATAAACTCGAAGAATATAATTTCACCTCAGAAATTGAAAGAATCTCTGTGAATCTTCTCAGACTTTACCCCATCGCAATCAACCACGCTACAGCCAAATTCATAACTCTACAGGCCCGCACAAAAAGGACTTTGCGTTCAGTCCGTGAGTCCACGTTCTTGATATCCTCTTCTGAAATTCTGCGATTTTGCAAGTGGTATTCTTTGCCAATGGGGCAATCTCCAATCCAGCGCGTGAAATCAAAAACAGTAATTTGTCTCATTGAATTTGCATCCTCAAACTCCTTCGCGAGTTGACTTCATCTCCACGAGCAGAGAACAGGAGTCTGATGTCTGATGTTGTTGGATAAGCTTTGAAACCGGCCGCCATTGCCAAAAACGGAGTAATACCCCACTCCCGCAGCGATGAAGAGAAGTTTTGTGAGGAGGCAGACCGCTTTTCTCGAAGCAGGTGAATCCACCACCAATCCCAGATAGTCGCACACGAAGGCGGCCGTATGCGTCGCTATTGAGTTGATGGAGGAACGTAGACATTGTACCACCCTGAACGTGCTTGATTGTACATGAAATGAATCTTGTGGGTTGGAACGTGCCGCCATTGCTCATTGACGGTGAAGGAGAGTCGGATATTGTCCAGGTTCGAACATAATCGTCGTTGACTTGCTTTGGGTTTGCAAAGTTCATGTGGCTGTACTGTC